>JBBBDQ010001383.1:1765000-1840000 GCA_037127315.1 Ascarosepion bandense | reverse complement strand
ACTGAGAGAAAAAAAATAACCCAATTTTTTATCTTTATAATTATTAAAAGAAAAAAAGAAAGAAAATTTGACAGCTTTTTTTTTCTTTTTATCCTTGTCACAAAAAACAAAAAAACAAAAAACGTTTGTATTTGTTATAAATTTTTGTTTGGGAGAAAATTTCTTTGCATATTGAAACTGTTACATGGAAGAAAACTGAAAGCTAGTCTGTATGTAAAGATATTTCATATATATATATATATATATGTAGTTTATGAAAATCTATGACAAAGCATAAAAAGTTTTCATGTTAAGCATATTGGCCTTCAGGACTTCATCCGACTAATGTGGACGTTTATAATGATTCAACTACAGATGCCAATGAAAGAAATGGGGTTGCTGAGACTTTAAAAAAAAAAAAAATTATTTCTAAATATATATTGTGAGAAAATAGCCCAGACAAAAGATATTAAAAAAGAGCAACAAAAAAAATTTACATTTTGTCACAGATTTCTCAAAAACTGTTATATATATATATATATATATATATATATATATATGTATAAATCGTTTTTCCCACATCCATACATACATGCATACATGCGTGTGTGTGTGTGTGTGCATCATGTATATATATATATATATATATATGTATGCTGATGTATATTATATATATATATATATATATATATATATATATATAAATAAATAAACAACCTTCCCTGAAGATCCGGTTAGGTGAAACCTTGGTAGGTTTGTTGGCTCTTTAGGTTATTTACTTTTTTTGCTCTGCTTACGTATTGAGCGCTTTTTTGTTATAGATTACTCGTCTCGGGTTTTTTCTTTGGGTTACGTACTTTGACTGATGTTCACATGCTTAGCTCTTTCTTTATTTACAAACATTTTTTACCTTCCGCGTATATACTTGGAGGGTTTTTCGAAACGAGTATCATGATAAGTTTACAATTATATATATATATATATAATCACTAGATCAAATTCTATAATACTGCCAGGGTTAAAAAAAAAAAAATAAACATTGTATTGTATGAATTGGTTTCACTGAATTTAAGCCAAACATTCACAGAAAAGATTTGAATTTGCAAAAAGAAAAAATATTAAAAGTTCACAAGTAATGTTTTTTCCACATAAAAAAAAAACTGTGAAAAATTGTAATCCAAGTTATTTTTTACTATGCCTCATATTGTAAATATTCCTTTGATTGCAATTTTCAACAATTATAATAACTTAAACTTACAAGAATAAAAAAGTATTAATAAAAATGACAGATTAAAGAAGGATATCTGCAATATGAGGTCGTGTAAAAAAAATGAACATTTCAAAAATATTCAAAAATGTTTTATAAAAAATTCTCAAGAATAAAATGTTTTCTTTTTTAAAATTTAAAAAAAATTATTTTATTAGAAATTTTTTTTTTTTGTTTTAATCTTATTTTGTATAAAATTTGAAATGTGGTCTGAAGCAAAAAATATATATTTTGGCCAGGAAGGAAATAAATTATGGAAACACATTTTACAGATAAATCTTTGTTTTTGATGTACATATGTATATATAATGCCATATGCAATTAACCATGTGAACAAAATAGCACATTATTATTTTAATAATAATAATGAAATAACAATAATTATGGTGACAAAAATAGACAATGATAAAATAAAAGAAATAAAATATAAATAAAAAATTAATATCAATAATAATATAATGATGAAATGAATGATAAAAAATAATAATTTTACAATAATAAATAATAATAATAATAATAATAATAATAATAATAATAATAATAATAATCAATATATTTTAAATAAAAAAATGCCATACTAACCAAAAGTTAGGAACTATTACAAAGAAATTTATTGTGTACCTAAATACATGTATGTGAGCATTTGTGTATGTATATGTGTGTGTAAGTGTGTATGTGCGTATATATATATATATATATATATATATATATATATATATATATATCAAAGCAAAAGTACTCGATAAGTAAAGCCACAAATTTATTCGCCTGAAGAGAGTCAATAATTCTAGACTCGAAACACGTGTAGCGTCCCAAATACCATTATGGACACTTAATGTATCATAACATGTATAATAACAAAAACAATAAATATACACTTTAAAGAAAATGTTCACGGCTTCTCACACTTTTTATTCTATACCAATTTCTCTCGTTGGAACAACCCTATTTCTTTATCCAATATATATATATATATATATATATATATATATATATATATGTGAGTGTGTGTGTATATATATATATGTATAAGTATATGTATGTATGTATGTATGTATGTATGTATATATCGAGCGAGCAGAAAATAACCATAACATTCTACACATGCACACATACAGGCGTACATACACACATGCACATACACATGCATACAGTCAAACACACTCACACACAGGTACGCACACATAATAAATAAAAGAAAATCAACCTATCACCCATAAAATGTGCATAAATTATTTTTTAACTACTCAAACAGTTTCTTTTCTCGCACTTCCCGGCTGTGGAATTCCTTTCCACATGATTGCTTCCCCAACAGGCTACAATCTCCAGGAGTTTAAATGTAAGGTTAATAGACACCTCCTAACACACTAACTCGCTCCCATTCTTTCAAACACTCTTCCCATCTGCCTCATCCTTACCCATCTATCACCTTTCTTCTGACATTTCCTACACCTAACCACTCCTCCTCTTTACCTTCCCCTATGTAGCCCCATGCGCAATAGTGGCAATGGAATGCCTTGCTTGGGGTGAAATGATTAAAAAAAAACATATAAAAATAACAAAAATGAGAAAATCTGCAGTCAATTGTTGATAACGCTTGACAAGTGAATAGAATACTTACAAAACTTTTTGCCGATGAAACTCTAGAATCAGGATGCAGAATTTAACATTAACCAGCTAAGTGACAAATTTTATATTCATATTAATTCTATATGCCTATATAAGGTATGTTTAGATAGCAAGTATTAATCCAAACAAGTTTTAATTTAGTTTTTACTGTATTTTTTTATCTTCTGTCTTCTAAATTCTTATTATTTTATTGTCCTTTCCTCTTAATAATGTTTATTCTCATATTCTCTCACACTCTGTAACCCTTGCATCTTAGTGACTTTATTGCCTTGTTTAAGTTGAAACTGCTACATAAGACATCACTTTGAACTGAATGACAAATTTTAAAATCTCTTTATAAAATACTAGGATGGAACAAATGGAACCTTACCTATCACACTGACAGCACATGGTTCTTGATAATGACTGAGATGGTTGAAAATACTTCTTGGACAAAAACAACAAGACAAACATGAACAGTTTATCCACAATATTTATCCTGAAATACATTTTATTTAATAAATGGAAAATACAATAATGAAGTCAACAGACAGATCATGTCACCTGAATTTAATTATATATATATATATATATATATATATATCATTCGTTCACTCAGCAATGAATTAGAACCTTCTCAGCTATTGGGCATGTATAATGATAATATGCACGCTAAAAAGTCTGCCTCCTTCTACCGAGCACCTGTAGCTCAGAGGTGGAATAGCTGACTGATGCTAATTCGGTCGGGTTTCAATCCTGGGTAAAAAGCAATTGGCTAACTGTATTGATGAGCTGTGATACAGCAAAACAGATCTGTCTGCGGATGACTATATATATATATATATATATATATATATATATATATATGCGGTGTAGATATAGAAGAATCCAAAGGAGTATCCTGTACATAAAGTGATAGGATAACTCTCTAAGAGAGCTCTAAATATATATGTATATAAATACGTATAGAACAAATATGTAAAAATTAAGACAGACATGTTATTCCATAGTTAAGTGGAAGTATAGGCCTATTTCATCCAAACCATCTTCAGCTTCCATCTTTATTGTACAGAAGATTTTATACCTAAAAATTAAAGGTGTAAAATCTTCTCAGGCTAATGTTTTTTTACTTACATGAGTGGAATGATTGTATTGAATCTATAGCTAGTTCTACTGTTAACCCTCTAGGGCCATTCGTATCATATTAGTGGGGGATCTGTTTATTACTTCATAACAATATAGAACTGATCCCCCACTTTATGCCCAGTAGAAGCCTTAACCCTCTAGGGCCATTCGTATCATATTTGATACAGTATGAAAACAAGACTTGAAAGAAATATTTTCCAGAAAAATTTTTTAAGAGAAATATTTTATAAATTTCAAATGAAAGCAGTACTGACTGCTCAGTCAATGAATACCAAATGTTTCCTTATAGGGAAATACCAAATGTTTCCTTTTAGGGAAATACCAAATGTTTCCTTATAGGGAAATACTGGATCAAATATGATACGAATGGCCCTAGAGGGTTAAGAAATTTGCTTGGACTGTGTCGTGCTAAACAATTTTTCTTGTCAGAAAACATCTTGAACATTTAAATATCTACCATTTATCTGTGCACTGAATATTGCTGTCATATCTGATCTGATATTCCTGCTATATTTTGAGATTCTTGACAAAAATCAAAGAGTCCGTTCCTCCTCACATGTCATCTCAGCTTCAACCACTTCTCCATCACTGTAACATACGTTTTCTATAAATATTTTCATGGCAGTTGTCCTATCTGGTGCCTCAAACTTATAAATTTAAGAATAGTATTAGATCAGGGATGTGCATTGTGGTGCAGTGGATATCGACTCGGAATGACAAATTGGGATGCCGAGTTCGAATTCCAGTTAAATTCCTTGCATTCACTTCTGCACAAATACCCTTGGTAAAGGTATTAATCCCTCTCTTCCCTCCAGTTATGGCTTAAATAATAGGACAGATTGGGTTCTATAGCCTTGGTTGGTAACCAGTCTACCACAAAAAGCAATGGTAACCTACTGCGGGATAATCTTCTGCCCAGTTTTACTTATGTTTCCAACAATTATATTCAGTCAGTCAGCTAAATGCCATACGTGATACACGCTTTGGGTGATTATGCCTTGAAAGAGACATGACTGACTGGGCAGAAGATTATCCCGCAGTAGGTTTACTTTGCTTTCTGCGGTAGACTGGTTGCCAGCTAAGGCTATAGAACCCAATCTGTCCTGCTATTTAACCCATAACTGGAAAGAATAGACGGATTAATATCTTTCCCAAGAGTATTTGCACATAAGTGAATGCAACGAATTCAACTGGAATTCAAACTCGGCTCCCCGATTCCTCGTTCTGAGCCAATATCCACTGCATACAATGCACATCCATAGTACATCATGTCTGAAAAGAGACATAATCACCTAAGTGCATATTACATTTGGTACTTAACTGACCAACTCAGTTGGGGGTTAGGTATGAGCTTTAGGTCCAGTCTTTTATTCATTTTTTGAGCGGATGATTACTCATCAGGGTTAGGGTTAGGATTAAGCTCTTCATGGTTTTGATGAAATAAGTCAGTGGAGACGTTTTTCAGACGCTCTTTTGTACTTAATATCAAAATTTAATTTTTAAAAATATTTTGTAATTATACCTGCTGGATGTAATCGTAAAAAAAACAAAAAAACAACAAAAACACAAATACACTCGTTTTGGGGGTAACTTCATCTTTCAATTCTTTTCTTCAATATATATTTATTTGAGCACATATAATAATAATAATAATAATAATAATAATAATAATAATAATAATAATAATAATGAAATTTAATTTGAATAAATGTGCTAAAGCTACAGTTTTACGTGGATCAATACAAGAAACATCCTCAATTAGCCTAGACCCTGCTGTAACAATAAAAGAATTGAAACCAGAAGAAGCTTATAAATACCTAGGTGTAAATGAGAGCGAAAACATTCACCATAAAAAAATGAAAGAAATAGTGCGTAAAGAGTACTATAGAAGGCTACGAATGATATTAAAAACTGAATTAAATTCACAGAATAGAGTTATGGCCATTAATAGCCTTGCAATCCCAGTTGTCCAATATAGCTTCAACATCTTAAACTGGACTCTAAACGACATCAGGCGAATGGATGCTAAAACAAGAAAGCTTCTTTCTAAGCATAGGATGCATCACCCAAAGGCTGATGTAGACCGTCTATACATACCCCGTAAAGAAGGTGGAAGGGGTCTTATTCAGCTGGAATTGTCATACAAGACAACAACTATTGGCTTACTAACATACATAGAAACAACAAAGGATTGGATGATACAATTAGTAAGGCAACATGAAGAAAGAAAGAAAAAATATTCAATAATAAAAGAAGGCAGTAAATACAAACAAGAATTACAGTTAGTAGATTCTGTAGAAAAGCAAAACAGTAGCCAAGAACCAACTATTGCGGCAAAAAATATGAAAATGAAAGCCAAAGATAAAGCTCTTGAAAAGATGAAACAGCGCTGGCAAGACAAACCTCTGCATGGCCAATATCCAGTACGTGCCAATAAATCCAATGTTGACAAAGTTAATACTCATCGATGGTTACGTGCATCTGGATTAAAGTCTGAAACTGAAGGATTTATACTTGCAGCACAAGACCAAAGTCTTTTCACGAGAAACTTTCAGGCAAATATTATGCATAATAATATGGATCCAAAATGCAGGTTTTGTGATAAACACCAAGAAACAATAGACCACCTAATCTCAGGCTGTTCTGTGCTTGCCCCAAACGAATATAAAAATCGCCACGATAGAGTTGGGCAATATTTACATTGGGCAATGTGCAAACATTATGGAAAAGCTGTAAACAAACACTGGTATGAACATCATCCAGCACCGGTTACAGAAATAGAAGATGTAACCATTCTATGGGATTACACCATCTACACAGACAGAAAAATTGAAGCAAACAGGCCAGACATTATTGTTAAAAACCAGAAGGAGAAAACTTGTCTATTAATTGATATGGCTTGTCCAGCGGATTGTAACATAGCAATCAAGGAATTTGAAAAACTGTCAAAATATAAAGACCTGGAAATTGAAATAGAAAAAATGTGGAAATTGAAAACAAGAGTTGTGCCAGTGATAGTAGGTGCACTTGGAATGATAAAAAATGGAACAAAACAACACATTGAAAGAATCCCTGGAAACCCCAGCTTAAGAGATATACAAAAAATTGTATTATTAAGTACAGCCCACACACTAAGGAAAACGTTATCTATGTAATGCTGGGGATGATAGGGAGGATAGAAAAACATGAAATGGAGTCATAACAACACGCCACTACCTGCCTTAGGTCTCCCCGCAGACTTGGTTGGTAGTGAGACCAATGCAGAAATCGAAATATGATGAAAAATGACATAATAATAATAAAGGAAGAAGAACAGAAAAGAATGAGGATGAGGAAGAAAAAGAAATAGACTACAGCATTACTGGGGTCCACTATAATACTGAGGAAGGTGCTGGAGATCTGAGGAGGCTTGCTGTCACATAACCTTCAGTGAAGGCAACCAGGCACCTGATGTAAACATGCAGACGTATGAGATAATTATTATAACACTAGTAGTATTAACAATAGTAGTAGTAATAGCAGTAGTAGTGATAGCAGTAGTAGTAATAATTGTTGCAATAATAATATTAATAACAAAAAATGAATGACATAACTCTTCCAATATTTAAAAAAATATAATAATAATAATAATAATAATAATAATAATAATAATAATAATAAAAAGCAAAAGAAGAAGATAAAGAGAAAGAAGAAGAATTTAGCATTCAAATTATGATTTTTAACATAATCTTCAATAGGATAAAGTCAGTCTTTGAGAAGAAGAAAAATGTTTTTGAAAGCAACTGAAAATACCGACATAATTTGAATTTGTTATTTGTATATATTAAAAAAGTGACAATAAAAAAAACAAAACAAATATAATTGTTGAATACTTTATTCTTTATTTAATTTAATATTAAAAAATTGATTGAAAAAGTAGGAATATTTTTTAAAATATTAAAAATCACGAAAAGAATAAAATTTTCATTGTTTAATTGAAGTTTTTTTTTAAAAAAAATGGTTTCAAGGACAATAAAAAATTGCTTCACTGATTACTTTTTTTTTAGATAATAATTTTTAATTTCAGGGATTAATATTTTTAATTGTTGAAAAACATATTGCCATATTTTTTATTAATCAATGCACTCTGGTGCATTGATTAATAAAAATTTTAGATTGATTTTATTGTATATTAAAAAAAAAGTGGAATAACATTAAAAGAACTGATAATCTTTCTTTGTAACGTTTTCTCTTTGTACCCGTCGAATAGATTTAATCCCCTATGAATTTCTAAAACCTTTTTGCCATAAAAGATCTGAACTCAAGCAGGAAAAAATAAAAAAAAATATAATCTGTTAAAAGGATTTTAATTTGTTGAGGTTAGAAAATAGAGATGCCCTATTTATAAATATAATACAAGGATTTTGTCTTCTACAGGTTTTGGATGGGTTGTTTGGAACGCAGGAATCAAAGTGCTGGAGATAGTGTTGTAAAGGAAATTCAAAAGAATCAAAGATGGCAGAGAATATACAAACAAAAATACAGCCCCCCCCCCAAAAAAAAAAACACATTCATTCACAAATCTCTGATCCTTTGCAATCAATTTACCAAATCCTTTACTCAATAGATTTTTTTTAGAGTAAGTGAAACAAAAAAAAAAAAAAAAAACCCGAGAAAAAATAAAATAAAAAATAAAAATAAAAGAAATATCACAAAAAAAGATTATAATTCATAAAAATATGATAAATAAACAGTCTTTATTAAAAACCACAGGCAAATTTTGTTTTTAAATTTTTTCTACTTTAAAATGAAAAATCCGTTACATTTTACAAAGACTAAAACATGTTTGATATTTTTTTAAAGCAAACTTGTCTGGTGTATTTAAAAACACACACACACACACACACACACACACACACACATGTTAAGTAACAGAACACACACCACATACTTGCTATCCAGGTTTCAACCATGCAGGTCTCTTCAGGATTAACTTATCTGAAGAGACCTGCATGGTTGAAACCTGAGTAGCAAGTATGTGGTGTGTGTTCTGCTCATTAACATACTGTTAGCTCTGCATATTCAGTTCATTTGTGTTGGCTGTGCATTGAGCTCTTTTTTCGATTTGCCGTCTGCTGGACCAACCAACCACTATTTGGCTAATACACACTACTGGCCATAATTATTAGGCTACCCCAGTTTTTTTTTTAAAATGATGTATTTCATACTATTTTTAATATTCATTGCTAAGTGGATAATTCTAAATGAAAATAGAATGGTTCTTTTGTTAATACTGCACAATAACATGTGCATCAAATGAACTTTTCTGGTGTACAGTTTTTGTGCTCTCTTCCCCATAATAGTCTCTTCTTCTTATTGGCTGGCCGAAGCAAAGGCTTCCTGGATGCCTTGTAAAATTTTGCAAAGCAATAATAACTAAAGAACCATTCTATTTTCATTTAAAATTATCCACTTGAAAATAAATACTAAAAATAGTATGAAATACATAATTTATTTTATTAAACTGGGGTGGCCTAATAATTATGGCCAGTAGTGTATATATCTAATTTAATTATAACCAAAAACTAACTAATTAACTAATTATATGTATATGTGTGTGTGTGTATGTGTGTTTGTTGGAGGAGGTATTAAAAAGTACTTAGCTAAATCCACTTCCTAAAATCACTGTTCTCATTTTTAATCATTGTAATACTGATTTTTGAAAGTAGAGTTGTTTTCGGCACCCCTCATATCTCATATATATATATATGTGTGTGTGTGTGTGTGTGTGTGTGTGTTTGGGCACTTCAATGTGGTGTATTGGTTAACACACTTTTCTTGCTTGGACCATTTCAACTGAGTAGTGAGTTTGATCCTCACTGGGTGCCCATTGCTTTTGGCCTTGTGTCACATCTAAGCTAGCCTATAAAATCACTATATGTGTGTGTGTGTGTGTGTGTGTGTGTGTGTGTGTGTGCGTGTATGTGGGGGTGTTGAAAAGGAAGAGGGATTTTAATTCTGCTCTTCTGTTATGATCACAATAAAATAGTATTTGAGCAAAACAAACAAAAAAAATCAGAACAAGCCACCACCACAACCATCATCACCATCATCTCAAAAAGGAAAAAAGTACACACACACACACACACACACACACACACACACACACAGGCATGAATACGTGCATATGTATGCAAACAAACACATAGAATCACATTCACACAAACACACACAAACTCGTACAGCAAAGCACAAATACAAAATCGAAAAGTGAGCCCAAACCATTTTATAATATCTATATTTTAATATTATCAACTAAAATTCGCCATAGAAAGCTTTTACCTGAATCCATAACTTGTAATCAGCCTTTCTAAAACGATTGTGTTACTCTGAACAGGTCACTTATAGCCACTAGCATATCACTGCCCTAGGTTTATAAGAATATTACTGTCAGGACCCCTATTTCAGTAAATAATTGTTTATGCATTGCAATACTATTTCTGGAAAGTCGTTTCTTACTTTTGCATTGAACTTTTCACCTGTTAAAACAAGAGTTAATGCCTGGCCTTCCTATTACTTTAAAAAATGTTCTTACAATCATTTTCCAAGCCTCTGGCATGCTGACTACAGCCAGATTCTATGTTAAAAAATATTATGATAAACAAACTCAGTCTTTTTAAAATTTGAGACATATAAAGGAATCTTTTCTTCTAGAAGACAAAACACGAGCCTCCTACACTTTCCGCAAAGAATAATCTTTTTTTACGATGCCAAAAATGAAAGCAAGCAACTTATAAAATGATGAAAGAATGTTACATTAAAAAACAACAACATGATATTAATGGTATGGTTTATGAATTTCAGAAGAGTTCAAAGCAAACTGTATTTTGTTCCTAAAAAGAGTACTTCTGAAATATATTTATTCATAAATTATAGCTAGAATTTTGCTAGAAAATAATTAACTTGCCTAGAAGAGGCATGTTGCTAAGCTCTTCTAACCTTTAATATATCTGAGGTCATCATCATCTTTTTCTTTTATGAACAGTGTTCTTTCAAGATGTAGGTGATCACAGCACTTTAAAACTTCCTATTCTTTGTGAGTGTCAAATTTTCCAAGCCCACTTTCCTCATTGTGTATTGTAGAAATTTCAACTGTCTCTTTTTGATTCTAAATATAAGTATCCTTTTTGCTTCAGTTTTCCTGTATCTACCTTGTTGCTAACATGTTGTGATAATAGAATTCTCAGTATCCTCCTGTAGAACCATGTCTCTGTTGCTTCAACTCTTCTCTTCCTATGTGTGGAAATTGTCTGGAATTCACTGCAGTGTCGGATGATTGATATTACATTCAGCTTTCTTTTCTTTGTTTTAACAAAATTTTCTATTTATGACAATGCTTCTTTGGATTTCTGAGCCACATTTTCCAATATCTTTTAAAAAACTTCCCAGATAATCAAATTTTTGTACTTGTGTGATTTTGATGGTTCTAATTAATATATTCTAATATTTGAGGTCTAAATTTAATCTTGTTCAAAAGAACTTTACATTTTTAAAAAAATTATTTCACATACATTAGTCAGATGACAACCTCATTAAGTCGGAAACTGACTGTTCATTTAAGTGACCTTAGGAAGTACATTCATACACAATGCCCTGCTTCCATAAAGAAATTTTTTGTGAGTAACATTGTCATTCTAAAACCATCTAATTGTAAAAGATGTTTAAGGGTAAAGGGAGCACTTTTTATAAAGCACTTTAAGCCAACCCAATGCAGCTTGGCACCAACATCATCACAGGAGTTGTCGATAGCATCAAACTGTCTTGGACAACATTGGTGGCACGAAGAAGGGAAATATACTGCATGGGCAACTGCAGATCTCTCATTAAACCTTGCCTAGACCTGTGTTCTAGAAAAGACTCACCAATGCCACCGCACTGTAATGGCAAAACATGGAAAACTACAATCTATCGATGAGAAGATTCTGTATGAGAAACTGGTCACTGGCACAAGGGCATGAGGATGACCACATCTTTACTTCAAGGACATCTGCAAAAAGGACATGCTGGCAATGGACATGAACATCGAGAGGTAGACTTCACCAATGATTGCCCATGTTGTAGACACAGTTTACACCAAGAGCTGAAGTGAGGAGAGGAGAAAAAGATGCTTGTCACCGGGTAGAGGCATGCTCAAAGAAAAGAAAATAACAGTGATCTTGAGGAGAATGTCTTTATGTTAATTTCTTGCAAATAAGACTGTCCTTACTGGATGGGCCTGTACTGCCATAACAGATGCTTCACCGCCATCAGCAGCTGAGGCACAAATCTTTGGGTACAGATCCATGGGGTCTCTTGCGAATGACAGATAATACATAATAAGCAAACCCTGAATATCAGTAGATTTGAAACATTCAGGAATGCGTAAATGGTTTTCTAAAGGCACACCAACATAAAATTGTGACGACTTTAGTACAAAAGTTCTTGGAAGCACTACTGTGATTTCTGCACAGAACAGCTTAGAATATAAACGCAGAAAATGATACTTGCTAGCCCTCTTGAAAATAGCTAAAGAATTGGCTGAAAGTGCTTGGGACAATAACCATTACAAACACTTTCTATAATATATCAGTCATTAGAAAAGAAAAATGGTTAGAACACTAGAAAAATTATATATCACTGGTGCCTCCTAGGTGTGAGCTTGCACGAGATATTAGATTGGCAACTAGGTCCCACCCTTTTACAGTGAAACCGATGAAATGTAACCGCAATTTCTACTCCAACAGCTTCTTTTCTCGCACTTCCCGCCTGTGGAATTCCCTTCTGCATGCTTGCTTCCCCGACGGCTATAACCTCCAGTAGTTTAAATGTAAGGTCAACAATAGACACCTCCTAACACACTAACCATCCCATTCTCTCCAACTCTCCCCCTATATACATCCTAACTCGTCTATCGCCCTGTGTAACCCCCTGCGCTATAGTGGCAGTGGAATGCCTTGCTTGGGGTGACATGATTAAAAAAAAAAAAAATAAAGATATTTTTCTTGTTCTTCACTTTCAACGAATATATGTGGAGAAGACAGTGGGACACCACTCTACTATTTTTCCCACGAACGCATGGTTTCACTGAAGCAGACGTCTACATCTTGAAGGAACAAGGCATTTTAAAAAAGAAATTGTTGAGTTCATGTGCATTGTGGTGCATCAGATATCAGCTCAGAATGAGAAATCGGAGAGCTGAATTTGAATTCCATTTGAATTTGTTGCATTCACTCACCCTTGAGAAAGGTATTAATCCATCACTTATCCCTCCAGCTATAAGTTAAATAGCAGGGTAGATTGGGTTCTGTAGCCTTGGTTGGCAACCAGACTATTGCAGAAAGTAATGGCAACTTACTGAGAGAAAATCATTTGGCACTTAACTGATTAATCCATCTTGACTGTACCCTCAGCTATGAGTTAAATAGCAAGCAAGGCACATCTTTTTTAGCCTTGAGTAGCAGCAAATCTAGAAGAAAAACAATTCTGAGTTCAAAATAATGGAGCAGATAATGGTAAATTGCTTACTTTTCTTTCCTAAGAAGGCATAGCAATTCATTAAAAAATTGTTTGCAAAGGGCCATTTTGGCAGACATTCTGAATGGATATCACATTTAAAAATGCTAAGTTTTCTAATATGAAACTGTTTAGGGAAAGGGTTCTGGGCACTAAATTTCTTTTACCCAGGGGAATTAAGTGCCAGGAATGCTAGCAATGCTTAACAGGAAACTGGTTCTCTGGTTTCTTTAGCACTAGACTGCTGCTGATTCAAAAGTATAAAAATTGATGTGTCCTTATAAACAGGGTTTATAAAACACTTCCCCACACACTTGCCCTATATATATGTTTGTACACGTGTGTGCGCATGCTTGATATTTTATGTAATAATGTTAGTATTCATAAAAGAGAAGTCAGACAGAGTGGAAGCACTTTATTTATAAGGGGGGGGGGAGAGACGCAATAAATTTTGGGGATGTAATGTCTCAACATGCTCAGATCAAGCAAAATGGTGTGCGTTTGAGCACATACTGTTGTTGAGGGCAGGTTATGTAGACCATCTGAAAGGGAACTGAATAGGCCAACCTGCTTGGGCATCCCGTCAACAAAACCCATGTTATTTGCAACTAGGTTTGCAAATAATCATCTGGACTGAGAAGACACATGGTGATACACCCGGCAGTTGTATGTCATGTAGATCTACTCAACTCATTAGAGGATACAGGGTTTATGGGTCAAATATGCCTGATACTTATGAAATTGAATGTTGGTCTCTGAGTCAACATAGGGGTCATGGATATCAAAACGAGATCTAAGACATTACAAGTGAATGTGAAGGGTGAGAGGTGAATCTGAGTAAGATGTGGCAATCACCATATATATATATATATATACACACACACACACACTACTATATATATATATATATATATATATATATATATATATAACACACATACATACACACTATATATATATATATATATATATATATATACATACATATACACACTCCTATATATATATATATATATATATATATATATATATATACACTACCGGTCATAATTATTAGGCCACCCCAGTTTTTTTTAAAGAAATCATGTATTTCATACTATTTTTAGTATTTATTGCCAAATGAACATAGAATGGTTCTTTTTGTCATTATTACTTTGCAAAAGTTTACAAGGCATGGAAGCAAAGATGAACTCGTCCGAATCACCCTAAATTTTCTTTATTTCTTTCAATGATGAAACTACAATATAGGTAATTATTAAATATTTATAAATTCATTTGATGCACATGTTATTGTGCAGCATTAATAAAAGAAGCATTCTATTTTCATTTACAATTATTCACTTGTCAATAAATACTAAAAAATAGTATGAAATACATCATTTTTTAAAACACTGGGATGGCTTTATAATTATGGCTGGTAGTGTATATATATATATATATATATATATATATATATATATATATATTAAAATTAAGCAATCGGTTTAATTTTCCCTGCATGTTTTTCATCATGTTTCAATAAAGCTCAAGTAAAAACAGCAAAATATCAAAAAGAAATAATCATTTTTTTACCTTAAATACTTTCAGTTGCCCTAATTCGACTGTGACCAATATCTCGTTATTAATTACTGTTATGGTGAAACACACCTTTTCCTCAGATAATGGACTCTCCCTCCTATATTAATTAGAGTTAACTGGAAGTTAACTCGAGAAGTTCTTGGGAAGTTTATAGGAGTTCTTAGAAGTTCTAGAGAGTTCTTTAGAGTTCTGTTGGAGTTCAGTAGAGCTACTGAGGCAGTTGATATTAGTCGGCAGTTAGCTGAATACTAAGGAGTCAGCTTACAGTGGAAGTTTACCAAGTTTGTAACATTTTTGGGTGCGTTAAGTCGATTAGCAACCGACATAGCACGATTATAACCTCTATTGCGAAAACTACTCCACAACAATTACACACACACTCACACACACACACACGTATATATATATGTTTTACCTGTGTTATTTGCAACAAGATTTGCAGATAATCATCTGAACTGAGAAGACACATGTTGATACCACGAAATCAAATACTTGTTGGCTTAGAGGCCAAGAATGCCGAAACAAGATGGAAGCCATTACGAGTGATGTGAATAATGAGGAGGCAACTCTCATGTGTGTAAGATGCAGTAAGCCCCATGTATGTATGTATGTACGCATATTATCTGGTTCTTAGATGTTTGAAAAAAAGAAAGCTCTGTAAGTATATATTAATTATATATACATATGTGTGTATGTGTGTGTGTGTGTGTGTGTGTGTGTGTGTTTGTGTGTGTGCATGTAAATTCAAGTATTTAATATTTATTTGGATTTAAAGCCAACAAAATATTGACACTGAGCATGTTTTATGCTAGATAACCATAAACAACCCAAAACTAAAATGTCTTGGTACACATATATGTATTGTTGTGCAGTGGATATCAGCACGGAATGAGAAATCGGAGAGCCGAGTTCAAATTCCAGTTGAATTCGTGACATTCACTTACATGCAAATACCTTTGGCAATGGTATTAATCCATCTTTTCTCCCTCCAGCTATGGGTTAAATAGTAGAACAGATTGGGTTCTGTAGCTTTGGTTGGCAACAAGTCTACCACAGAAAGCAATGGCAACCTATTGTGGGAAAATCTTCTGCTCAGTGAGTCATGTCCCTTTCTTAACTGACTGATAAACTTGGAAAAGAGAAGGATTTTAGTCACTGTCTACAGCTCCCCCATAAGAAAGAAAGCCTAAAGCACAAAAAGGTGTTCACCAGAGACAGTCAATATATCGTACTAGTCATAATTTTTATTTTGGAATGCTAACAAGATCCATAAATGGCTGACTTGGCAATAAATGGAAAAAATGCCATTTGTTTGGAAAGTATTTCAGATTAACAAACAAAGCGAGAATATGAGATTGACATGAAATTGAGTAAATTAAAAATAAAATAATCAAAGAATTATATTTGATATATATATATATATATATATATTCCAAATATAATTCTTTGATTATTTTATTTTTAATTTACTATATATATTTACTATATATATATATATATCCGAGTGAGTACAGAACAAGGAAAGAAAATTTTTTTCCTGTCCAAAACATTAATTTAAAACAGTGCTCGATATATGGTGTATAGAGCTGTGAATATTTATTATAAATTATGTTTTAGAACATGTACATAATTTTTTCTATATATGTCCTCTTTTCTACAATTATATGTTTGTTTCAATGTTGGGTCCCCAACATTTCATGCAAGAGTTGGAATCATCCTCTGTTTATATATATATATATATATATATATATATATATATATATAGCACCATAAGATTAACATATCTAAACGTAATGGCAAGAACTGCTAAAATTGTTCTTTGATGTCTCAAAGCACCGGGTTATACAGACTGGGAAATTCTTGAGCAAATGTATGAGCGCAGGGGTTGGGGTGGTACTGAAAAGTTCTTGGACTGACCCCCTTCCCAAAATTTGAGTAAAATGGCGAAACACTTATAGCACAAAGAAAAAAACAAAATCTGTTCTTGATCAAACTGAATCCTTTTGAGCATCTCTTTGTAGAGATGATCTACCACCTTTGGAAAAAATGGTGGTCTTCACCGGCTTTAAATTTGGAATTTTTGTACATCTTTCTGACATTTGATTTATATTTTTTATTTAAAAAATTAAAAAAAATAAAAATAAAATGAAATTTCAGACTGATTTGAACCCTTTAAGGTAAAAATCATACAAATGAGCCTTCAATTTTTACAGCTTAGAGTCTGGGAGCACCTGAATGCACCCACAATTAGATAGCTCTATATTTAAATATGTCTACGACTATATCATGTTGAATACACTGGTTCCCGTCCGATCACTGAAGTTAAGCAACATTGAGCCTGATCAGTACTTAAATGGGTGACCATTTGGGAATACCAGGGGCTGTAAATATAAGGACCGCGAATGATCCACCGGTCCTCCAGGTTTGGGGGTTGGATGCTGGGCTAACAACCCTGCCCCGTAAAAAACAGTTTGTTACAGAAACAGCAACAAAAAGTTGCTGCCCTATGCACCATCTGGGTGTGATGGATAAATGATATTTAAATACACAGTGTTAACACATATCACATAGATGCAGGTCGATTTGGGAACTATGGTATTGCACTAAATTTGAAAGTTGTGGTTCGAGATAGTAAATAATGACAAAATATATTTTCCCAACTTTTTACTGTTTTTAGAGGGAAGAAGTTTAAAGATTGAATTTAGGTTCAAAATCGTAGCGTTGGAATATTATTCTGGTGATCAGTGAAAGCTTTATAGTACAGCCTTGTATAATTTATAACTTATTGAAGCTTGAAATTCTATATGGAAAAGAAGCAAGGTACAAACAGACTATTACTAAATCATTATGCCATCAAATAAGACCTATTTCAAAGGGGAGTTATACTGAACAATTTAGCAATATTATGATGTAATATATTATACAATGCAGTAATTTTAGTGTGACTTTCAATAAACAATGCAAATTTAAAGCATTTTATCTTATAATTTTTACCCAGGCATATTATAGCATTATGTACACTCTTATCTATTTTTTGTTTTTATTAATTACTAGCAGTATAGCCCGGTGTTGCTCGGGTGTAATGAAAACTTTAAAACTAATCCATGGTCCTGGAGCTCAGACTCAGCCTAAAGAATATTTGTGTGAAGTTTGGTGAGAATCAGATAAAAATTGTGGATTTGTATAAAGGAAATACAGACAGATAAACAAACACACACACAAACATCTTGCCTTTTATATATATATATATATATATATATATATATATATATATATAATCGGTTTTCTGCCCTATTGTGAGAACTGCAACCATGAAACTTCTGAATATCATTTCTTATGTCTTTGTCTATGAGTGCATCAAATTTGATTAAAATTAAACCACTCCTATAACCTAATTTTTTTGATTATCGATATTTATCGGGGATACCTCGACACAAAACCTAGCTAAGAACACTCGCAGTCACTTATAGTACAACTGTGTAAATTTTAAAGGAAATCGATTCAGCCGTTTCGAAGTCTATAAGTAACAGACACACACACACACACACACACACACGCACAGTACAAAGTTCCATTTATAAATAAGTTTAGATGATGTGATGAATCTTCATTGGGTAGGCTTTTTTTACACAGTTTTTTTCTTATTGAATACAATAAAAAAACTGCATATTTTGCTTGTGATTAATAATTAAAATTCTGGTTTGAATATATTTTCCATTCAATGACCTAATATAAAAAATATCAACTTTATTCTTGAAATAGTAACATTTTGAAGTCAGTCTCTAAGCAAAAACCTGAGGAAGTTATATTTTTCAGGTGATCTTTAAATTTAGATGCTCAAAAATTGGTAAAAGCTATGAATATAACTTTTAATATCAGCATTTATCACATAAAACCTTAGCTTTTGAATTTGGTGCAATGTTGATTTTCTAAAAAAAGTGAAAAATCAACCGACCTTACTGTCACATCAACTATATACACTAGAGGTTATGAGATAAATAGCAGTCTAGGCAAGTTGAAAAAGATTAGAGAATGTCTTCTATACATTCTGCAGGCTCTCAGATGGAGTGTATATGAAACAGTGATCATTTCTCACATTGGCTGTGGGAGAAGATCTGACAGGAGCTTTACACTTACTGAGCCGTCTTTTGTGTTTATTTTGTGCATTTTGATTTAATGAGGTATCTTTTTGATTAAGGAATTAAAGACTCTACTAAAGATATTGTTAGGATACAAAAGGTGATTATCTCCCTTTGGTCAAGATGAAGTCACATGGTTTATGTGATGGTCACTTACTGATGTCACTGCTTAGTGGCGAAAGTGGCAGTCAGTAAGTCAGCTTCCAGGAGTCAAACTGAGCAGTTGCTTTTTTTAGACTAGGCCTCTAAATCTGCCTTCTGAAGTCACATGGTGCAGCTTACAAGCATATAATGATGCTTTTCTATGGAAGTATATCTTAACTAGATATATCTTTAACTCACAGTCATATGTTGGGAAAACACCAGGAATTATCATTTCCTGTTTGCAAAATCTCTAACAGACTTGTTAAGTATTACTATGTGTAATACTATTTTTATTAACCCCTTTTTACTCTGCTTATTATGCAGATATGTGTTATATTTTATCTGTGTTTTGGGCACATGTAAATATGTGTATATTATTTTGTGCATGACTTAGTGGAATAAAAGCTTCTCTGAGAACAAAGTATGTTTGTAATTCCTTTTTCTTTCAGTCATTCCATTCCATCCGTGATCTACAATGTCAGTATAACATAGATATAATAATGCCCATGATGAGGGAAATACAAATGGGAGAATAAAGTTTTCTTCCATATCACACACACATTACCATCAACATCAATTTATGAGACAGAGTATGTTTGCCATTCCTTTTTGTCTCATCATTTCACTCCATCTGTGAAATACAATGTTATTATATCCTGGATAGAATAATGCCCATGATGGGGAAAATACAAATGGGAGAATAAACCTTTCTTCCTTAGCTTACTCATTATCTAATGATTTATCCAACAGTGATATCATTCATTATTTCATTGTATTATGTGTAATGTGAAAACTATTTCATATATGCCACTAAAACACAAGTGAAAGAGAATGACATGACTTTAGTGAGGAGAAAGGACAATAAAAGAACAGGTTTCAGGAAGACAACATGTGGTGACTGACATTGTATTTAGGTTTTTGAAGATTGTAGGGAGCAGGGAAGCAAGAAACTGGAAGATAGTTTCAGGTGAGAAGTGTGTAAAAAGAGACTATTAAAATAGAACCTATGGTTACATCTAGCTATTTTGACAATAGTGGAAAATGTGAGACGATGAAAGCAAAATAAAATTATTTGTGTTTTAGATACAGAATTTGAATATTGAATCAAAATGTTTGCTCAAAGCTTAAATTAAATTTTCAATTAAAATGTTCATTGAAAGTGTAGACAGCTCGACCAATTTCACTCCCTGCCGTTATCCCTTGAGCATTAACAATTTTACAAATACATGAAAGAGCAGGACACAAAAGTTAGATGTTAGAATTTCAAGTTGCCCAGAGAACAGAACATCTGTCTAAAGTTGCCTAGAGAGCAGAAAATCTATTTCCAAGTTCCAGAGAACAGAATATCTCTAAAGTTGCCCAGACAATAGAAAATTTATTTCCAAGTTGCCCAGGGAATAGAATATTTGTCTAAAGTTGCCCAGAGAACAGAAAATTTATTTCCAAGTTACCCAGAGAACAGAATATCTGTCAGAAGTTGCCCAGAGAACAGAAAATCTATTTCCAAGTTGCCTGGAGAACAGTTGCTCAGACAATAGAAAATTTATTTCCAAGTTGCCCAGATAACAGAATATCTGTCTAAAGGTTGCCCAGAGAACAGAAAATCTATTTCCAAGTTGCCCAGAGAATAGAAAATTTATGTGCAAGTTGTCCAGAGAACAGGAAAACTATCTAAAGTTGCCCAAAAAACAGAAAATGTCTAAAGTTTCCCAGAGAACACAAAATCTATATTTGCCCAGAAAACAGAAGACATATACAAGCCTAAAACCACATAAAAAAAAAGGACATTAGTAATTGAACAATTATGTACGGACACTGAAAAAGCAATGTAAACAATAATGATAAAAATAAGTAATGATATAGACAAAAACAATTAAAACATTTAAATAATTAAAGTCAACACAATTAAAACAATTAAAACATTTAAATAATTAAAGTCAAAACAATTAAAACAATTAAAACATTTAAATAATTAAAGTAGAAATATAACAAAAATTGACCGAAATTTTTTTTGAAGTATAAGAAAAAATATATGATGTGCAAATTTCTGTCCATATCTTTAGAAATTATGGACCATTCTTGCTAATGCAATACAAGAATTAAAGAATTTTGTCTTACATCTTTCTGATATTTGAAATACTGGCCAACTGGAGTGAACAAGCCACTAATGTATATATATATATATATACAAAAGAACAAAAAAATTGATTTTCTTATTTGCTCTTTTAAAAAATCATACTCCAGACATCCCACAAAAGCCAACTTAAACAAAAAAAATTATTATTAATTAAAAAAAAAAGGAAACAATAAAAAAAAGCAAAAAAAAAAAAATGGTTTTCAAAATCTGTTAAATTTTTGTTTCAGAAATACCCGAGAAAGAAACAATAAATTTTAAAATTTGAATTTTTGGAAGAGTGAGGATGGACATATCCATTCAAATGTGTTGTCCAAAGAAAAACTGTTAACTTTTTTTTTTATTTTAGTGAAAAACAGAACAGAAAGACATTTCTGTAATTTTTTGTTAAAGAGAGAAAAAAAAAAACATTTTATATCTTTTTCTCACAAAAAAAATTTAGAAAAAATTTACAAAAAACATTTTTATAAAATGTACACAAATGTACACATATACATATAAATATATTCATGTTTGAATATATTCCTGTATCTGTAAATATATTATACATACACACATAATTACCTAAGAAAATATATATATATATATATATATATATATATATATATATGTGTGTGTGTGTGTGTGTGTGTGTGTGTGTGCTTGTAAGTTTGAAAATGGGATTTATTTGTACCCAAAGTATATGAAAGAAATCTTTATGAATTTCTAGAGGCAAATTCCTCATCTTATGTTTAAACTGAAAAGAAAATTATTTTCTTATTTGATGGTACAAGTCTCTGATCATCAACAGGCAACTAAGCCTGTATTTTTTGCATCAAAAGCAAAAAATAAAATCACATAGATTGTTCCATAAAATATTGTAAATTTTTGCGCATGATACAAAATTTTTTAAAAATAATCAAAATAAACAAAAAATTTTAAAATAAGTAAAAATAAACAAAAAGAAAATAGAAAAAGAAAAAATTCAAGAGATATTAGAGAAGAAACAAATGAAAAGGAAATGGAGAGAATAAAGAAAACAGAAAAGAAAATAGAAAAGGAAAATAGATAAAGAAGAAACAGAAAAGTGCAAGAAAGGAAAAACAGAAAAAAGCAAAGAAAAAAATAGAAAACAGAAAAGAAAAAAAACCTAAAGGAAAGGAAAAAAAGATGAAAAATAGAAAAAATAAAATAGAAAGAAAAACAGAAAAGGAAAAATGGGGAATAAAAATAGAATAATGAAAAATAGAAAAAACAGAAAGAACAGCCAAAAAAAAAAAAAAACGAAAAGGATGCAAAAAAAAAGACAGAAAAAAAAGCAAAATGAAAATAAAAAAAACTGCCAAAATGCAAAGAAAAGGAAAAAAAAAGCAAAAATCAAAAAAAAAAAAAAAAAAAAAAGTGAAGGAAGAAAATATGATTCCCCCCGCCCACCAAAAAAAGGACTTTTAAAAAATTTCTAGTCAATTTGAATCATTTCATTAAATCACAATGATTTCTTTCATGAGTTTCTTTAGAGAATAGAAGATATCAGTTCCCCATTCCAAAAGATTTAATTTTATGGCGTAAAAATTAGGGTAAAAAAGAGATTATTAAATTAATAAGCGGTGGGGGAAATTCACTCATTACAAATTTTTATTCATTCTTTAAAATGCACACACACACACACACACACACATATATATGTATATAAATAAAGCATTTTTAGTATTTCAGACATTTATTCAATACTTTTAGTGGATATGCTTTCATTAAGGAAAATAAAATTCCAGTTGAATTCATTGCATTTACTTATGAAAAAATACTCTTGAGAAAAGTATAAATCCATATTTTCTCCTTCCAGCTATGGGTTAAATAGCCTGATAGATTGGTTTCTTTAGCCTTGGTTAGCAACTAGTTTACCATGGAAAGAAATGGCAACCAACTGCGGGAAAATCTTCTGCCTAGTCAATCATGTCTTGAAAGAAACATGATTGCCAAAGCATTTATCATGCATGGCAGTTAACTGACTGACTGACTGAACTCCCCAAAACTTAATGACTTGACACAGGTTTGAACCCTGCTGGAGGGCATATTGTCTTTCAGTTTTCTTGACTTTGCAGGTTGGTAGATAAAAAAAAACACTGTTTAAAAAAAACAGAGCGTCTACTCAAATACAGGTATCCACTAAAAATAACATCTGAAGTAATAAAAATATGTTGGAATAAAATTTAAAAAGTCCATGAATTCTTTATATATATATACACACTACTGGCAATAATTATTAGGTCAGCCCAGTTTTTTAAAAGAAATTAAGTATTTCATACTAATTTTTACTATTTATTGCCAAATGAAAAGAGAATAGTTCTTTTGTTATTATAACTTGGCAAAATTTTACAAGGCAAGGAAGCAAAGATGAACTCATCAGAATCACCCTAAATTTTCTTCATTCTTTCATTGATGAAACTGCAATATAGATAATTATTAAATATTTATAAATTCATTTGATGCACATGTTATTGTGCAGTATTAACAAAAGAAACATTCTATTTTCATTTACAATTATTCACTTGGCAATAAATACTAAAAAATAGTATGAAATACATAATTTTTTTAAAACACTGGGATGGCCTAATAATTATGTCTGGTAGCATATATATATATATATATATATATATATATATATATTGGTTTGTGTGTGTGTGTGTGTGCGTATATATATATATTTGTGTGTGTATATGTATATATATATATATATATATATATATATATATATATGCATATATGTGCATATGTGTGTGTGTGTGTGTGTTTATATATACATATATATGTGTGTAGGTGTGTATACATATGTATATATATATATATATGTATATATATATATATATATACGTGCATGTATATATACATATATGTGTGTGTGTTTATATATACATATATATGTGTGTAGGTGTGTATACATATGTATATATATATATATATATATATATATATATATATATATATATACGTGCATGTATATATACATATATGTGTGTGTGTGTGTGTTTATATATACATATATATGTGTGTAGGTGTGTATACATATGTATATATATATATATATATATATGTATATATATGTATATATATATATACATGCATGTATATATACATATATGTGTGTGTGTGTGTTTATATATACATATATATGTGTGTAGGTGTGTATATATATGTATATATATATATATATATATATGTATATATATATACGTGCATGTATATATATATATATATATATATATATGACAAAAATATAATTTTAATGTATGTTATATTAATGAGTAAAAGTGCTCAATATCAGAGATAGAGTGTATGTAAATATAAAGGTGGACATTGAGGTTAACATCAAGTAGCGACTGTCTTTTTCATGTTTCATATATATCCTATATCATTACAAAGAACAATTAATATTAATTAAACTGTTAAAAATTGTTAAATTATTGTTAAAACTGTTAAATTAATCTGTTAAAAATTATTTTCTTTTAAAGCCAGAAAGAATCTAAAAGAAATTATATCCACACTATTTACATTGTTTGGACTCATCTTTATTGCCATATTCACAACATTTCGACCATTGTATGCTCTGGCCTTCTTCAGATTATATGTCTTGTAATTTTGAACCATACCCTTTATTTCGTCCATGGGGATATATTGTTCCAGTTCTACGTTTCATGCCTTTGGATATCTTAGTTTTAGTTCATGCCCCTTGGTTACCCTTCTGAAATCACAACTCTTTGGGTTAAGTCACTTTTTGATCACTCAACCAACGTTTTTATCCATTGTGTTCTTTGGTTAAAAATTCCAATAATATCACCTGAAGAAGGTTGGAGCATATAATGGCTGAAACATCATGAATATGGCAACAAAGATGAGGACAACAGTCTGAACAATGTAAACAATGTAAATATTTATGATACATCATCTCAAAAAAATAAACAGATATTGAAAAATATATTCATTCCAATCGAATATATATTTGAATTTTTTAACTATTGTCTTTATTATCATATTGATAATGTTGTCTTCATTATCAAATAATTTATAGTATGAATTAATAACATTATCATTCACATGACTACACTAAAGTAATCTATATGATCAAACAATGAAACTTTATCACAATAAACCCAAGAGTTTGGTGATTCTATTTCTACAAAATGATAGCAACAAATTTAAATATTCATTAACTCGACTAAGATGTGTCTATTATTTTAATGTATGCATTAGTGTTTTTGAACTTGAAAATCTAAAAAAGAGATTCAGATTTGTTGATTATGCAACGACAAACAATATTTGTTTACTGTGAATATACTGGAAGTTTAAACCTTGTGTAAGAATTTAGACCCAACTGATCTCAACTTAGTGTTTAATAATCGCGTTACAATAAAGAGCTAAATAATAAATTGTTCTCTACAATGTTTTGTGCTATATTATATTTAAAACATTTTATTTTTGCAGCTACTAGCTGGGCTTTCTCTCTAAAATATTAGATGAGGTAAACTGCTGATGTCATTAAATCAAAAATAATTTCTATAAAAATCAATTATTTCACTCCTGCCTATTTCAAGGTAGTCATTTCATTTTTGAATTTTATTGTAAAATTATAAAATTATAAAAAAAAGGAAAGTTTAATAATATCTTTTTGTATAAAATATCATGAGAACAAATAATGAGTTTTGCTCCAAAAGTAATTGTGGTATACTATGCCAATTAGCTGAGTTGTATTTAAGTGCTAAGCCGATAACTGTAGGCACTCCATTACATCATGTGTAATAGTGTACCATGTATTGAGTACTGAAACTACAAGATATACCAGACATAACAGTAATGCTTCCCCATATTAATATGCCAACCAGTTAATTTTGATCATATGGCAGGAGAGATTAATTATTTGTATCGATAACCCATAATTTTATGTCTTTGTTTTAAACAGCAGTCTGGCAAAATAATGTCTGACTTGAAAGTGTATATAAAAAAAAAGAAATGTGATATTGAATGCCCTCATGCAAAAAGTGTTGCATCCATTGATATACATTGAATTTTTACTGAATGCTTACAGAGACCAAACTGGATATGATGTTGGGTAATGTGTTCCTTCATTGCTACTATAGACAAGTGGATAACGTCAGCTGAAGCAGATTTTTATGGAAGTGGTATTCAGGTTTTTGTTTAGTGCTTGTAAAAATGTAAAAAATTATGTTTAACTCCATTCAATAGTATCTGTCTGAATTTCTGGGATGAGGTGTCGTCATTTACATTTGGACTAATGTCTTCAGTTTTTGTTATCATCAAAGCATTTTGGCTGTTTTGCTCATTGGCCGTTGTGATCTCCTTTTCATACTTCTGCCGATCCAGGTAACATTCAGGGAATTTCAAACTGAACCCTTTATTAAATCTATGAGGGTAGATCATTCTCATTCCAGTGTCCATGATGGGAAATTCCTAGACATGGTCACCAGAATGAGAGCAATCCTATAGATTAAAAATTGTTCAGTTTGGAATTTGGTAACCTGGATCAACAGATATCTGAAGAAGGCCAAAGAACACAGTAGCTGAAATGTTGGGATAATAAAAACAAGGATGATTATTTTTTATGGGTTGTCAACTTTTTGTGGATTATTTAAAGCTGAAAGAAACAGAATTTACTTGTGAGAACATGTAATGAAACTGATTGGAATTTAAACACAATTCTCCAATTTCTCCTTCTGAGCTGCTATACATTACACCACCTGTACATCTATAGTTTGAATATAAATCTATTCAACGGCATGATTGCGTTCACTTTTACCATTGTGGTTTCCATAGAAATTAGTGAAAAACATTAATTTTGGCGTATACTTCATATATTTTATTTTCTTCCTTTCTTTTTTTTTTTAAGTAAATTGCTTTTTGCTTTCTAATATGCCATTGCAGAAAACATTAGAAAACTTAAAAAAGGAAACTGATTTATAAATAAGAAGAAATTAAATAAATCTATAATTGCCCTTTTTATAGAGAAGAAAGGTAAGTGTATTCTTTTTAAAGTAAGTGTACTTTTTAAAGTAAGTATAATTTTTAAGGAAGTGTATTTTTCAAATTCAGTTCTTGAGAAAATCAAGTCAATTATGTTGATTACTTTCTAAAAAAAATTAAGTTTGAGTTAAGAAGAAAAAATTTACATGTAATAAAGAGTCTGCTTTTCTCATGTCAAAACATATTACCTTTTCCTAATTTAGGCAGATGCTGCAATTTTGGAACTGTTAAATATTTATAATGAATGAAGGGAAAATTTATTGAGAAAAGATAAAATTATGTTAGAAGAAATACTGTCAGAAAAGGGATAAGGAAAAAAAAAGAAAAGAAATTTACCATTTGATTGTCTACACTGAAAATGCTAATTCCTAAGAAATTATTTTTCCCTGAAGAATCTTCTAGAATTTTATTAAATTGTCCATCTCTTTTAATCATTTTTTACTGGCACTTTCATCTTTTAAAATCCTCAAATACAAAAATAAGTAAATTGTGTTTCTTCTTTTGAAAAATATAAGTAGAAAAAAAAAAGATTCTTTTCATAAAAAAGAATTTTTGTGGTCATTTTTTTGTTCTTTATAAACAACAAAAGGTAATAGTAAATGCAAACTAGTCATCTTAGGATATTCATACAATCTTTATAGAAATATCAGATTACCTACCAAAAATAATAATAATAATAATAATATTAATTATGATGATGATTATGATGTTATTAATAGTATTGTATAAAAAGACAATAAATAAGTAATATCATCATTACATATTTTTTTTTAATTGGGATATGCGGGGAGGGAGAAAAATATTTCATTTGTGTATATTTTACTAATAATTAAATATTTCCTCTTACCACAGTAAGATAAAAAAATCTGTAGACATGTAAACACCAAATATTTAGAATAGAGTTATGACATAATTATTATTATTATTAATAATAATAATAATATTTTTTTGAATTTCTGTTTTGAAATTCTTCTTTAAGATGTCCCTCTAAACACTTGACATCTTGTGGAGGATTCTGTCAAATGGTTTTTGTCTTCAACGAAATACAATTCTTTCCAAAATGAGTTTCTGCGTCATTCTTTCCATCTTCCTTTTTAGCCTCTTTAGAAACATTCACTTCAAAAACGAAAGATCTTGAAAATTTAAAAAAAAAAGGAAAAATATAGAAAGTAATTAACACCTCATACTTTTTTGTTTCACTCGAATTGTTTCATTTTCGTGAAGAAGTTTTCTTTGATGTCAGACATTTTCATTTTATACATAATTTATATAGATAGATATATATATATGCACACACACACACATATATATATTTATAGATGTATATATATATATATATATATAAATGTGGCATCAAATAATTTGCTGCTTGATAATTACTTTGTAATTTTTGGTGTGTTTCATTTCAAACAATATTTTCGGAAGCAACAATTGTTGAGCATGTCAGTGGTGTAGAGGCACCATTCAGTCCCCTCCTCTCATTAGAATTTGACAGGCAGGCTGTACAGTTGATGATCTCGTCAAAGCTGTCGCCAAAGTCCTTAGATAATTTGGCACATACAACAGGGCCAATGGAAAAACTAAGCTGGGCAAGACACAAGAAGTACGACATGATCCGTAGCCACATTTTATGGTCAATCTCGTCCATCTCTGACCCCTGATTAAATAACATGTGAAGGAACGTGGCATGGTAGGGTAACTGGCACAGGAAATATGCCATGACCAGACCCAGGACGAGCTGTGACAAGCGACGCTTGTCCATTGGGATGCTGTCCTCAAAGAAACGTTTGGTGATATAATGGAGAATGATATACGTAACGATTGTAATACTCAGAGGGACAATGTAGCACATTGAGATTGTGAGGATCATCATCATTCGAGCATCTAAGTGAGGCTTAAAGACGCAGCGTTCCAGATTCCGATCAACTTCATAAGCAAAGGCTAATGGGATGCCAATGATATAGATAAAGACGAAGAGAAGGATAACAATGATTAGACCGTGCTTGCTTGTAATTTTTGTGTTGGGACGGTTAGTGAGAATTAGAGCGTTTAGAATCGTCAGCACGACCAGGTGGAAAGCGACGACAGCCAGACTGCAGTAGGCCATGTAGTTGGTGATGTTGCACCAGAGGTTGCTGATGTTCCAGTGTGTATCCGTAAAGTTGACGATATTTTGGGGAATCTCAAAGAGGATGTAAAGAATACTGGCAAGCGCTAGACCTCCAATGACCACATGGTGGGTGATCCGCATGTTCTTGTACATGATCAGACTGCGTAGGATGAGCAGGTTGCCCACAAAGCCCACCAGACCGATCAATGTAATCAGTGTGTTGAGGATTAGTTTATCTCTGTCGGGAAGCATTTTCGTATTCTCAGAGACTCAAAAATGGATCAGACCATTCTGTGGAAAAAGAAAAAAAAAAGCGATATTAGTTAATCATAGTGAATTATTATTGATAAATACATATAAAAATATGCTAGCCAAATAACTACTAAAAATCACCCAATGTAAGGCCAAAGAGCCACTCAAGGAAGATGTTACTAAAGGAAGTTGTAAGAGCTTATATTCTGGGGAGGTGCAAAAGGTATATATGAGGATATGTAGAATAGACAGTGGTTGACCCTAGACTTAAAGAGGTCAAGACAGTAGTGATCAGAGAGACATCCTCTTCTGGGAGAGGTCATTGAGTATGAAAAAAAATAACTGACATTTTTTACTATCAAGTGTATATTATTAGGCCTCCTGGTGAAAATGCGGTATTTTGATACTTGTTCAGATTAGATAGAGAAGAATGAGTTGTGATGTTTGCATTAATTACACTAGTCAAAAATTTTAAAAAATGGTGTCGAGACACCAAACATCTTTTTCACGTTGTGAATCTGAAAATGACCTTACTTTTCCTTGGTTACCTACTGTTTTTGCTGTACAGAAATGCTTCATTTTTGAAAAAAAAGAAACATTTTTTTCATTTCAAGATATGAAACGGAATACAAGAGACTATGCAAGTAAATAAGGAGAAAATTCAGACAGGCTAAAGAAAAACGGCTCAATGACAAATGTGATGAAGTAGAGAGACCGAGCACAACAAATAATGGTGATATGCATAAAAAAATAAAGGACCTAACATGATAAAAAAACCTGCTCAGCAACAGGATGTATAAAAGCAAAGGTCAGTACACTCATACTAGAAAAAGAAAAAATACGTCAAAGATGTGAGGAGTATATTGCTGATCTCTTCCATGATAAGTTTGTTTGTTTTTGAGGTTTAACGCCCTATCAATCCTTATGGGATCATTTAAGGTCTTAACCAATGATTTTTGGGTAAGGTTATTTTATTTTTACAACATTTTTCTTTTTCATGATTCATAGGGATTTGTTTTTAAGAGCAGGATCCCCAAGTCCTACCCTTGTTATTTAACCCATAATGGACGGATTAATACCTTTCCCAAGGGTACCAGTGCTTAAGTGAATGCAGGGTATTCAACTGGAATTCGAACTCGACTCACTGATTTCTCTTTCCGAGCCGATATCCACTGCACCACAACGCACATCAGTCACTATACACTTACAGCACCTGGTATTCCCAAGCGGTCACCCATCTAAGTACTGACCAGGCTTAACGTTGCTTAACTTCGGTGATCGAGCGAGAACCGGTGTATTCAACGTGATAGGCCATAAGCCCTCCGTGATAAGAGCGAGCAGCCGACAATACACAATGATACAGGTGGACCAGAAATATTAAAAGCCAAAGTGGAACTGGCAATTGCCAAATTGAACAGAATTAAAGCAGCAGGACTAGATGGGATTGTAATATAGATTTTGATGCCCTTAGAAAACTTTGGCATAGACAGGCTCACAGAAAAAAATAAACAAAATCTAGAACAGTGGCAATATAACAAAGGACCTATACTACTTCTTCTTCGGGCTTATGGCCTATCACGTTAAATACACCGGTTCTCGCTCGATCACCGAAGTTAAGCAACGTTGAGCCTGGTCAGTACTTAGATGGGGGACTGCTTGGAAATACCAGGTGCTGTAAGCGTATAGTGACGGATGTGCGTTGTGGTGCAGTGGATATCGGCTCGGAAAGAGAAATCGGTGAGCCGAGTTCGAATTTCAGTTGAATACCCTGCATTCACTTAAGCACTGGTACCCTTGGGAAAGGTATTAATCCGTCCATTCCCTCAAGTTATGGGTTAAATAACAAGGGTAGACTTGGGGACCCTGCTCTTAAAAACAAATCCCAATGAATCGTGAAAAGAGAAACATTGTAAAAATAAAAAATAACCTTACCCAAAAATCACTGGTTATGACCTTAAAATGATCCCATAAGCATTGATAGGTCGTTAAACCTCAAAACAAACAAACAAAAAATTGAATACCGAGTTAAAAACAAACAAACAAAAAAAACAGAATACCAGCCATAACACTTTGGCTTTCCGTGTGGTTCAATACAATTTCAACATCGTTAACTAAACCATAGCTGATATTTAGTGAGACGACAAGCTAAAATATAACGGGAGAAGCTTCAATCTGATCCGGACATGCGTCCTCTTTCTCTTTCCTTCTCGTGTGCTGATTCCTTTTACCTCTTTTTCTTCTCCATCCAAAGACATTACGAAACAAACGCTCATACATACATACATACATATGTATGCATAAACTCTTTCCAACAAATTACTACTACGAACATTTTACAACACTTGATACCCTTAACTTTCTTATTGAACTTTTAACTACTACCTATCCTTTGTATTTCATTCTTTTCATAAATTTCTATCTTAACATGCAAAAATGTATATTCTTTATTCTTCCACTATTCCACACTAATCCACTAGTTCACACATTCCAACCTTCTGATGAAAACCTTCTGATAATTCTGGATAAATCTATAAGCTGTAGAGAGTTCAGATATGTATGACACAAGGCTGAATTAATAAGCATTAACCATCTCCCTATGGCTACAAGTGTACTAAATTGTATAAATATATATAGAAACGGCCATTGAAATGAAGAAACATTGTTTAGTAATTAGATAGCATAATTTTATGATTTTCTGTGTGATTTTATTTTTGTTTTTGTTAAGTGTGTTTTTAATTGATTTAAGCATTTATCTGGAGGAACATTTGTGCATAAAGATTTTATGTCTAGACTTGCCATGTGCTTGTTTTTTATGTCTGTGTTTTTTAGTTTGTTCAAAAGGTCAGAGTTTTTATATGTGACAGACTGATTGTGCCGAGAAGTGGTGTTAAGATTTTGCTTAATTTGCCAGCTATTTTATGTGAGACGCTGCCTATTCGGGATATGATAGGTCTCATTAGTATATTTGGTTCATGTGTTTTTGGGAGACCATATAGTGTCGGTGTTTTTGGATGGTATGTGATAAGCTTTAGCCAGGAATAGTCTTCTGTTTTTAATACTTTCTTGATATTGTTTATAAATTTTTGTGTCTCTTTTGTGATGCTAATTACTAAGCAATGTCTCTTCACTTTCAATGACCATTTCTATAGACAAAAGTTTGGTTTACCAATGGGATCGCCTATCAGCCGAGTGCTTGCTTGTTTACAAATATATATGTTATGCATATTAAATAATGCAGTTATATTGTACTAGCAGTATAACCCGGTGTTGCTCAGGTGTAACGAAAGCTTTAAAATTAATCCATGGTCCTGGAGCTCAGACTCTTTGGATGTTGGCACAAAAGACTAAAAAGCAATAGTTGTTTCCAGTTAAAGCGAAACCGTACACTGAAAGAAAAATGAATGGATGTAAGTCAAATTTTGATTTCCTCGTATCGATATCAAATAAGTTTTTTTCGTCATAAACTTAATTTTGAAGGCTAAATAAGTCCTCCGAGCAAATGGTATCATGGCTGAGACTAAGAACTACAATTATACCTACTTAGAGGCAAACCTGAAGCAAAAACTAAAATACAGACATACAGGCAGATAAACAGACACACACACAAGCATCTTGCTTTATATATATATATATATATATATATATATATATATATATATATATATTATCGATTTTCTGTACTATTGTAAGAACTGCAACCTTGAAACTTCTGAATATCATTTCTTATGTCTTTGTCTATGAGTGTATCAAATTTGATACTCCTTCTATAACCCAATTTTTTTGATTATTGATTTTCGATATTTATCAGGGGTACCTCAACCTAAAACCTAGCTAAGAACACTCACTGATGTTTATAGTACAATTGTGCAAATTTTCAAGAAAATTGGTTCAGCCGTTTCGGAGTCTATAGGTAACGGACACACACACACACAGACACACACACACATACACACAGACAGACAAAGTTCCATTTATAAATAAGTTTAGATTTAGATTAGATTTAGATTAGATTTAAATTAGATTTAGGTAGATTTAGATTAGATTTAGATTAGATTTAGGTAGATTTAGATTAGATTTAGATAGATTTAGATTAGATTTAGATTAGATTTAGATTAGATTTAAATTAGATTTAGATCAGATTTAGATTAGATTTAGATTAGATTTAAATTAGATTTAGATTAGATTTAGGTAGATTTAGATTAGATTTAAATTAGATTTAGGTAGATTTAGATTAGATTTAGATTAGATTTAGATTAAATTTAAATTAGATTTAGATTAGATTTAGATTAGATTTAAATTAGATTTAAATTAGATTTAGATTAGATTTAGATAGATTTAGATTAGATTTAGATAGATTTAGATTAGATTTAGATAGATTTAGATAGATTTAGATTACATTTAGATAGATTTAGATTAGATTTAGATTAGATTTAGATTAGATTTAGGTAGATTTAGATTAGATTTAGATTAGATTTAGAATAGATTTAGATTAGATTTAGATTAGATTTAGATAGATTTAGATTAGATTTAGATAGATTTAGATTAGATTTAGATAGATTTAGATTAGATTTAGATTAGATTTAGATAGATTTAGATTAGATTTAGATTAGATTTAGATTAGATTTAGGTAGATTTAGATTAGATTTAGATTAGATTTAGATAGATTTAAATTAGATTTAGATAAGATTTAGATTAGATTTAGATTATGTATGTTTATTATTTTAAACATGGATATTAGTTAGAGTATAATCTGCCAGGATTTGTTTATTTTTTTTAATTTTTTTTTTTTAATCATTTCACCCCAAGCAAGGCGGAAACGCCACTGATGTGCAGGGGGCTACATAAATGTAAAAAGATTAATTAGAAAAGAGTGAGGAGTACAAACTAGTTAGAAAGGAACAATAGAAAGCTGAGAATGCAGGTGCGATGACAGATACATAGGTGGAGAGAAAGGGAAGGTTATACAGGGGTGGGGAGAGAGCTAGAGTCCAGTGGTTAGTAGTTGAGTATTTTTTTTGCATTTAAATTTCTGGAGGTTGTAGCTGTCAGGAAAGCGAGAATACGGGAGCGAGTTCCACAGGCGGAAAGTGCGAGAGAAGCTGCAGGAGTAGAATTGTCGTCTGCATTTGGCTAACCTGATTGTGAATGGGTGGGACACAGTTGCCAGTCTGGTTGCACGAGTAAACACCTGTTGAGAAGGCATCAGTGACATAAGTTCGTTTGAGCAGAAGCCATGAAAGTATTTTATACAAGGACTGATTTTTTCTTTATGCGCATAGGTGATCATGGACCTCCATTTACCCCTATCCCTTGATACAATTAACACTTTTTAACTCTTGATATCCCTCCCAAACCCTGCACCGCAATCCAATTGCACAAGCCTATTAAGTATGTATTGCATTGCATTCCCCTGTCTCTCTCTCTCTCTCTCTCCTTTTTTCGTCCCATGAGTATTAGATTCTCCAAGCCCTCTTTCCTCATTATGCATCCCAGAAACATCAGCTGTCTCTTCCTGATGCTTAGTATAAATTTCCTTTTTGTTTGCACCCTCTCCAAAACCTTGTGGTTGCTCACATGTTCGATCCATGGTATCCTTAGCATCCGTCATTAGAATCATATTTCTGTTGGTTTAAATCTCAAATTCATCCTTGAGGAGATTGTCCAGTATTTACTGCTATATAGGAGGACAGGCATTATATAACAGTACACCCATATTTTCTTTATTGGTAACAAAATTTTTCTGTCTCTGAATACACTGCTTAGCTTTTAAAATGCGTCCTTTGGCCATGTCAATGCGCCTTTAAATCTCAGTGTTGCATATTTTGTCCTAGGTCAGAACACTTCCCAGGTATTGAAATTTATACACTTATTTGATTTTAGTATCCCCAACTTGTAGTTGGAATTGGAAACATGTGCGTTGTTGTGCAGTAGATATCGACTCAGAATGAGAAATCGGAGAGCCGAGTTCGAATTCCATTTGAATTCGTTGCCTTCACTTACGCGCAAATACCCTTGGAAAAGGTGCAGTGGATATTGGCCTGGAACCAGAAATCAGAGAACCGAGTTCGAAATCCAGTTGAATTCGTTGCATTCACTTACACGAAAATACTCTTTGGAAAGATATTAATCTGTTTCTTCTCCCTCCAGCTATGGGTTAAATATCAGGACAGATTGGGTTCTATAGCTGTGATTGTCTACTGCAGAAAGTAATGGCAACCTACTGTAGGAAAATTTTCTGCCCAGTTAGTCATGTTTCAAAAGAGACATGATTGCCCAAGCACGTATAACACAGACCACCTAACTGACTGATTAAAAACAAATGCTGTATTTCTAATTAAAAATTTTGTCACTGAACTCAACAGAGATGGAAGGTAAAATATGCTCTTAAATTGTTTGGAGTATTATGTACAGTCGCTTTCTCACCGGCGCAGTGTGGCTTCCCTGTGTCTTTTCTACAAATATTTCACGGCTTCTGCTCCGATGAACTTAGCTCACTGGTACCTCCATATATGAATTTCCTCCAGCCACAAGATTAGCAACTTAGTCCCACCCTTTTACTGTGAAACCAATAAATTGTAAACGCAAATTCTACTTCATCAGCTTCTTTTCTCGCACTTCCCGCCTGTGGAATTGCCTTCTGCTTACTTGCTTTCCCAGCAGCTACAATCTTCAAGAATTTAAATGTAAAGTCAATAGTCATCTCCTATCTCACTAACTTACATCCTCTCTCTCATGCTTTTTTCTCTGTCCACACCTACTCTCATCAGTATTCTCATCCTTCTCATACTCTCTCCCTGACACCCCCTGTAACCTCCTACTTTTTCTCATAACATTCCTCCTATGTAAACCCCTGCTCAACAGTGGCAGCAAAATGCCTTGTTTGAGGCAATATGATTATAAAAATAAAAATTCTATACTAGTATAATGTAAATATAAAGTGAGGGATCAATTTTATATTACAATCAATATATAAATTGATCCCTCACTTTATGGTCACATTCATCCTTCTCTTACCCACTTCCTAACACCCTCTATAACCTGTGACTCTTTCTCATAACATTCCTCCTATGTAACCTCCTGCTCAACAGTAGCAGTAAAATGCCTTGCTTTGGGCCACACGATTATAAAAAAAAAGAAACATGTGCGCATACAAAATTAAGGTTTTACTATTCTATACATGGTAATAGTAAAATTTAATTCACACAACTAGAAGCTGTTCCACATTGTACTCTGCATCAAATATTCTTAAAAACTTCTATTATTTGAAGTTACAAAGAACGTTCAAATGACAACGCCCAAGGAAATATGTTGAAATAGATTCAGTGTCTAGTGCTACAATTTGTTTATGATGAAATATAAATGAATTTATAACACAAATATTAGTATCTGTAAAAAAATAGTGTTTCTATCACGGTTAAAAAATACAATGAAATAAAATAAAGTATTTTGTCGGTACCAAACTAAGAAGTGAAAAAAGAAAGCAATACATTGGACTGACCTATTTTCCTCATATTTTTTTTTTAAAGTTATGAAAACACAACCCAGAAACATAATCTTATCTAAACTATTTGCATCTCAAATTGTGCATGCTTCAACAAATTCACATTGGAAAAATAATGTTTATTGGAAATCACATCTGCAATAAGTTGAAAAATAAGTTATATATAAATAAAATACACAAAAAAATATGAAACACATATCAACCTAACATGTTTTGCTTTTTTTATTAAAGCTTCTCAATATCTGATCAAGCTTTAATAAAAGTTGAACATTACCTTGATATCAGTCAGTTAAGTGCTATACATGAGACATGACTGACACAGTAGGTCACCATTGCTTTCTGCAGTAGACTGGTTACCAACCAAGGCTATAGAATCCAATCATTTTTGTTATTTGACCCATAGCTGGAGGAAAGAGATGAATTAATACTTTTCCCCAAAGATATTTGCGCATAAGTGAATGCAACGAATTCAACTGGAATTCGAACTCAGGTCTCTGATTTCTTGTTCCGAGTCAATATTCACTGCACCACATTTCATATTTGTTCTGTATTTTATCATATTGATGGATTCCAATCTACATTTGATCTTTAATATATACTAGCAGTATAGCCCCGCATTGCACAGGTGTAATGAAAACTTTAAAACTAATCCATGGTCCTGGAGCTCAAACTCTTTGGACGTTGGCACGAAAGACTAAAAAGCAATAGTTGTTTCCAGTCAAAACGAAACTGTCAATTGAAAGAAACATGAATGGATGTAAGTCAAATTTTGATTTCCGGTATCGATGTCAAATAAGTTTACCGTCGCAAACTTTTCATATCTTGTTAAATTAAAAAAAAACATCAGATTTAAGAAAAAAAGTAGCAAGAAAATTTTTTTTTTTTTAGTGAAGGTTAAAAATAAAGCATTTTCATGATACCAAAGTTGAGGAACAAAAACAATCTATGAGACTGACCTATTTTCCTCATATTTTTTTAAAGCTATGAAAACACAACCCAGAAACATAATCTTATCTAAACTATTTGCATCTCAAATTGTGCATGCTTCAACAAATTCACATTGGAAAAATAATGTGTATTGGAAATCACAACTGCAACAAGTTGAAAAATAAGTTATATATAAATAAAATACACAAAAAAATATGAAACACATATCAACCTAACATGTTTTGCTTTTTTATTAAAGCTTCTCAATATCTGATCAAGCTTTAATAAAAGTTGAGCGTTAGCTTGATATCAGTTAAGTGCTATACGTGATACATGCTTGAGCGATCTGGTCTTAAAAGAGACATGATCGACTGGACAGAAGACCCTCCTGCAATAGGTTGCCATTGCCTTTTCACATGTAGCCATGTTGGAGTGATGTAGGCTTAACAGATATGTAGTTCTATTGAGAAAGAGCTCTCTCTCTCTCTCTCTCTCAACATGTGCTTATACAGAAAGGACAAATCTATGTGAATTAGCCTCCCTTTTTCTGTGTGTCATGTCCCTTCAGGATTTTAGCTATTATGGCTTTCCATGATTTCCTGTTCTTTGTAGCTTTTAATAAATTGTTTTTTGTTTTTTTTACTATCTTTTCAAAATACTGTCTACCAAACATTTATACAAGCCTTTTACATAGCACTGATTTCCTCTTGCCTCCAATCTATCCTGTGAGTGTTAAATTTTCTAAGCACTCTTTTCTCATTATGTGTTTTAAAAATTGCTTTGCTAGATTCTTCCCTTGCCAAAGTCTCTATGATGCATACTTTTCGTATCTTGTTAAATTAAAAAAACATCAAATTTAAGAAAAAAAGTAGCAAGAAAACATTTTTTTTTTTGGTGGAGTTTAAAAAGCAAGTCTTTTCATGGCACCAAAATTGAGGAACAAAAACAATCTATGAGACTGACCTACTTTCCTGCAACAAGTTAAATAAAAGCTTATATAAGGCTAATATATATATTTATATATATATACACATATATATATATATATATACACACACATATATATATATATATATATATATATACATACACACACACACACATATATATATACGTATATATATACATGGTCGTATCTGACTACTGGGCACACCAGGCATGGGTCTGGGCCGATCCGTGCAATCATAGTGAAAATCCGGGCAACGAAAAATATCTTTGTCAGAAATCAAACTAAACAATTCATGAAGAAAGGAAGAAAGAAAAACAAAGAAAACATCCGAATGAACGCAGTAAAAATGTGTTTGTTTATTTATTAATTTTGGGAGAAAAGACTGGTTATACTCAGAAAGTCTGAACCCGATTTCCTGCTTTCGTTCACGTTCTGTGCCTAATTTCCATTGGAATAGCCGAAAAAATCCACAGAAATCATAGTTTCTGGAAACGGATGACACTGATGACGTCATCACATTGTCAACTAATAAATCCGGGCAATTTTCTCTGTGCCAAGTGCTTTTTTTAGCATCAGCTATGGCCCTGTATATATATATATATATATATATATATATATATTTTGTTTTTTATAATCCTTTCACCCCAAGCAAGGCAGTTTTCCTGCCACTGTTGTGCAGGGGGTTACAAAGAGGAAAGTGATGAGAAAGGAGGGGTTAGTTATAGGGGATGATGGGGTGAGGGTAATAGATGGATGAGAATACTGGTGTAATGGGGGTGGAGTGGATGGAAAAAAGAGCTTGAGAGAAAGGATGCAAGTTGGTAAGATAGGAGATGTCTATTGACCTTACATTTAAATTCCTGGAGATTGTAGCTGTCAGGAAAGCAAGTATATAGAAGGGTATTCCACAGGTGGGAAGTGCGAGAAAAGAAGCTATTAGAGTAGAAATTGCGATTACATTTTATCGGTTTCACTGTAAAAGGGTGGGATCTAGTTGCTAATCTGTTAGCTCATGTAAATTCATACCTAGAGGCCACCAGTGAGCCTAATTCATTGGAGCAGAAGCCGTGAAAGTATTTGTAGAAGAGGCACAGGGAAGCCACATCATGTTGGTGAGAGAGTAACTGCAGCTGAGCTGACAAGTCGGTATTGATCCCATTACAGATTCTCTGTTGGATTTTATCAAGAACCCCGAGGTGAATAGCAGGGACATCTGATCAGATGTGGCAGCAGTATTCAATATGGTTGCAAAGGATAAATTATTGTCTAAATTAGGCAAAAGTGAAAATAACCCTAACATTTCATTTTAACAGATACATTTACCAAAATTACACAAAAATGTCTTGAAATACTAAAGAGTAAATATATTCAATAAAATCACCATTGGTTTCAGCTACAGTCTCCACATGATTTTGGAATCTCCTGCAACTTTTCTGGAGAGTCTCCCTGTTTGAATTTGTGAATGCTGCTGTCATCAGTTCATCTTTGGAGCTACAAGGAGTTTTGTTGGTCTCTCACTTAACTGTACCCAATGCATAATAATCATGTGATCTGCAGTGGGTTAGGGAGTTAGGTGGCCAGATCTAAGGTGTAATATGGTTTCAGAAATTGCCTGACAGTGAAGACTGGGTTCTTCTGCTTGTGTGACATAGTGCAGAGTCCTGTTACCAGATATAAAGCCTTTCAGCAGCCACCCTCTTGACCCAGGACAGCCCTGTCTCCTCAAAATACTTGATGTAGGTCTCTGTGCTGAGTTTGAGACCCTCACCAACAGAATTTAGGAGTTCTTTTTTTATGAGAACAATCAGAGTGAGTTTTCTGAGTTGCTGTACCTTCATAATCACCATTAGACTCCTCCAACTCCTTCTGAATCATCTTCACTGTTTTCACATTAAAAGCCAAACACCCTGAAATGTTTGTATTGGAAGCTTCCAGTGTGAACTTTTTTTAATCATTTCACCCCAAGCAAGGTGGTACCGCCACTGATGCACAAGAGGTTATATAAGAAACTAGAAGTTCAAGCAGGAGGAGAGCAAAGAGAAAGATGAGCCAGTTCCAAGGGGGTTTCATAGAAAGGGCAAGAGAAGGATGAGAACACAGGGTGATGTAGAAAGAACAAGGGGAGTACTGGAGTCAAGTGGATAAGAGATGGGAATTGACATTGCATTTAAATTCCCGAAGGCTGTAGCTGTCAGGAAAGCAAGTATACGAAAGGGAATTTCACAGGTAGGAAGTGTCACAAAAGAATTTGCAGGAGTAGGATTGCTGACAGTATTTGGTTGGTTTAACTGTAAAAGGGTGGGATCTTGTTGCCAGTCTGGATGCTCAAGTAAATTCTTGTGGATGAGGCACCAGTGACCTAAGTTCATCAGAGCAGAAGCCATGAAAATATTTGTAGAAGAGAGAGAGTCACATCCTGCAGGTGAGAAAGTGGCTGGAGTTGTGCTGCCAGGTCTGGACCGATCACATTACAGCTCTTTTTGGAGCCCATCAAGAATATTGAAATGAACAGCGGGGGTGCCTGACCAGATATGGCAACAATATTTTATGCACAGTCGGATGGTTGATTTGTATATGTACAAGATGGATTCAGGTGTAAAAAACTTCCTGGCTCTACACAGTGACCCAACCTTCCTAGCATTTCGCTATTTATTTAATGTAATTGTTCCACTTGAGGTCGGAAGAGAGGGTGAGGCCAAGGAGGCACAGTATATTGCTTTCAGGGTTCATGCTCTGTAATGGTTGACAGATAACAGCTTCATTTTAGAAACATTGAAATTTACAAGCCATTTCTTAACTCAATCTACCACAGAGTGGATGTCCTTCTCAAGATCAGCATCGAGGTTATGTTTGTGCGCCTCACCACATTTCTTACGGTGTGTCATCTGTGTAGATGCCTGCTTAGAATTTGATTATGTCAGGGAGACCATTTATGAAGATCAGAAAGAGCGTCGGACCTAGGATAGAGCCCTGGGGGTTGCCAGTATTCAGGTGGTAGGATGAGGAAGCAGGCCCATTCAAAATGAATGCCAAGCAGTACAGCATGCTATTTCTAAATTTCTGACAAAGTAAATTGTGTCATGGTGCTCTCTCACAGACGGTACCCAACTGACGCTACTATAGTTTGCTGTTGGCGAAAATGAAAACAATCGACTTGCTTGCACAAAATTAAAAATATAAAATAGTGACAATTTACCCATTGCATCCTGTACATATTTAAATATATGTTTGAATAAATAATTTAGACATTATGTTTATCTATCTTTGTTTTAATCTTCTCGTAGTCACAAATAAGTTTTGTGGTATGGTGATTAAAAATAGCAAGAAAGGTGCTGTAGTTTAATTTTCCCATGTAATTCAGGAAACTTATTAATATGGAAGAATTAAAATAAAAATAGACATAATATATCTAAATTATTTAATCAAAAATGTTTAAGTGAAGATATGCAGGCTAAATATACATGGCTGCTAATTATTAACCATCATAGGCAATTGCTCCTACCCCCACCATTAGCATGGATCAGGCTAGTCTCCCTGAAAGCAAAACACTGCGTCTCCTCGGGTTAACTCTAAAAACAAACCTCAAGCGGAATGACTATATAGAATCCATAGCTAAATCTGCCGCTAAGAAGGTCAGTTCTCTGTGTAAGGCCAGGAAATTTTTCTCCTCTCCACCTAGGAGTCCTTGACAAAATTCAATGGAGAATCTGTAATGTGATAGATCCCAACTTAGCATCCGTCCGTACATTGAATACTACTGCCATATCTGGTTGGGTGTCCCTGCTATCCACCTAGGGATCCTTGACAAAATCCAACGAAGAATCTGTAATGTGATCGATCCTGACTTAGCATCTGCCCGTGCATTGAATACTGCTGCCATATCTGGTCTGGTGCTTCTGCTATCCACCTAGGGGTCCTTGACAGGATTCAACGGAGAGACTGTAATGTAATCGATCCCGACTTAGCATCCACCCGTACATTGAATACTGCTGCCATATCTGGTTGGGTGTCCCTGCTATCCACCTAGGGATCCTTGACAAAATCCAACGAAGAATCTGTAATGTGATCGATCCTGACTTAGCATCTGCCCGTGCATTGAATACTGCTGCCATATCTGGTCAGGTACTCCTGCTATCCACCTAGGGGTCCTTGACAAAATCCAACGAAGAATCTGTAATGTGATCGATCCCGACTTAGCATCTGCCCGTGCATTGAATACTGCTGCCATATCTGGTCGGGTGCTCCTGCTATCCACCTAGGGGTCCTTGACAAAATCCATCGAAGAATCTGTAATGTCATTGATCCCAACTTGGCAGCTCAGATATAGTCAATTTTTAACCGGTGCAATGTGGCCTCCCTGTGTCACTTCTACAAATACTTTCACAACTTCTGCTCCGATGAACTTAGCTCACTGGTGGCCCCATATATGAATTTCCTCCAGCCACAAGATTCGCAACTTGGTCCCACCCTTTTACTGTGAAATCAATAAAATGTAAATGCAAATTCTACTCCAGCAGCTTCTTTTCTCACACTTCCTGCCTGTGGAATTCTTTTCCATTTATTTGCTTCCCCGACAGCTACAGTCTCTAAGAATTGAAATGTAAAGTCAATAGTTATCTCGTACTTGCATCCTCTCTCCATTCACTCCACTCTCATCAGTATTCTCATTTTTCTCTTACCCACTTCCTGACACACCCTATAACTTGTCACTCTTTCCCATAATTTTTCCCCCTGGTTCTTTTGTTAATACTGCACAATAACATGTGCATCAAATGAATTTATAAATATTTGATAATTACCTATATTACAGTTTCATCAATGAAAGAATGAAGAAAATTTAGGGTGATTCGGACGAGTTCATCTTTGCTTCCTTGCCTTGTAAAATTTTGCAAAGTAATAATAACAAAAGAGCCATTCTATTTTCATTTAGATTTATCCACTTAAAAATAGTATGAAATACATCATTTCTTTTAAGGAACTGGGGCTGCCTAATAATTGTGGCTGGTAGTGTATATATATATAAATATATATATAGCAAATCTACAGGGTGCGATGGGTAAATTGTCGCTGTTTGATTTGTAACATTTTGCAAAGTAATAATAACAAAAGAGCAATTCTATTTTCATTTAGATTTATCCACTTAAAAATAGTATGAAATACATCATTTCTTTTAAGAAACTGGGGTGGCCTAATAATTGTGGCTGGTAGTGTATATATATATAAATATATATATAGCAAATCTACAGGGTGCGATGGGTAAATTGTCGCTGTTTGATTTGTAACATTTTGCAAAGTAATAATAACAAAAGAACCATTCTATTTTCATTTAGATTTATCCACTTAAAAATAGTATGAAATGCATCATTTCTTTTAAGAAACTGGGGTGGCCTAATAATTATGGCCGGCAGCGTATATATTTTGAACTAAACTCTTTATTATGTTCACTGAATGACACAAGACCCAGTGGATATAGACATTGATTAGTTCCAGTGATTTGACTCAAAGAGTTGTGAGTTCAATACCAGGCTACAACAGTATTGCACAAATAACTAAGAAGAGTTAAGTTAAAGGGAGATAACTACATGGCTATCAGAAGTGGTATCACACAAGGAATGAGAATGATATTACCTAGTGATTGTCAAAAAGGGTTCAGTTCAAAATTTTTAGCACCTGAAGAAGGCCGAGGCGTAAAACTGCTGAAACATTGTAAATATGGCAGCAAAGATAAGGAGAATAGTTCAAATAATGTAAATAGTGTAAATACTAACTCATCTCAGAAGTATAGACAAACTAGCAGTATAGCCTGGTGTTGCTCGAGTGTAATGAAAGCTTTAAAACTAATCCATGGTCCTGGAGCTCAAACTCAGCCTAAAGAATATTTGTGTAAAGTTTGGTGAGAATTGGATAAAAATTGTAGATTTGTATAAAGGAAATACAGACAGATAAACAGACACACACACACACACACACAAACTTCTTGCCTTTTATGTATTATCATTTTTCTGCACTATTGTAAGAACTGCAACCTTGAAACTTCTGAATATTGTTTTTTATGTCTTTGTCTATGTGTGTATCAAATTTGATTAAAATCGGACCACACCTTCTATAACTCGATTTTTTTGATTATCGATTTTCGATATCTATTGGGGGTACCTCGACACAAAACCTAGCTAAGAACACTCGCAGACACTTATAGTACAACTGTGTAAATTTTCAAGAAAATCAGTTCAGCTGTTTCGGAGTCTATAGGTAATGGACACACACACACACACATACACATAAGGACAAAGTTCCATTTATAAATAAGTTTAGATATATATATATATGTGTGTGTGTGTGTGTGTGTGTGTGTGTGTGTATTTCTGTTCAGCTGTGTGATGTTACCTGTTTGTCCCCCTACAGGTAAATGAAGTTACAAATAAATGAGAATTAATTACTCTTTCTATGATGAAACATCTGTTGGATATTTTTCAAAGAAAGACTTTGAATCTGCCACATAAAATGAAGTCATTTGCCAGCTTCAAAATGTCAGGGTTATTGAGCCATTTGCTAAAAGTGCAAATAAAAATCCTAAATTCCACATTTCAAACTGGATACTGGCCGCTTTTTTTTTTTTTGTAAATAAATGTGCAATTGGCAACAGGTGGAGGAGACAAAAATAATATTGTAAATAAGAACGAATTTCATAGTGAGTAAGTTTGAAGTGCTGGGAAAAATATATCCTAGAACTTGGCAAAAGTAATTCAGATTTAAATATTTGATGGTCGTAAAAGCAGTCTGGTCTAGAAAGAAAAAAAAAAAGGATCCATTTAACAGTGAACTGAAAACTTGATGGAGCATTGATTGTGCAAAGGGAATCCCTTGAACTTGGTCTCTTGGGACATTTTGTTCTCATAAATTTAGATTTGAATTGTAAAGGCAATATCACAAAGTAAAAACAATAAAAATATCTTTTTATTAATGACCTGAGATATCTAAGCCACTTGTGAGCCAGTTCATCTGTCAATCTTTATCTTAGTCTATTCATATTTATCTGCCTGTGTCAAAATGTTCATCTCTCTCTTTGTATCTCTGTATATATATATATATATATATATGGTAAAAAGTGAAGTAAATTGCTAATAAAGATTGATTATCTAAAACTAGACTTAAAAGAAATGTATTAAAAAGAAATTATATTTAATTTTTCCTATTTTCTATTAAGCAAGTTATTTTGAAACTACTCATTATTCTATTATCTTTGGATATGACTGACTTTTTTCTTATTCCCCCCTCTCGAATTGATAAATCTTTGCAAGACATACTTTGGGGACAAATACAAGCTGCTTAGCAGGAGATACCATTAGATACATTGAAGAAGCTTGTGATGTCAATGCCTGACAGAATGAAGGCTGTGATCAAAGCAAAAGGCTATTATACTAAATATTAAGTATTTTTTCTTGTTAAAGCATTTGTTGAGTAAATCAAATAAAATTACTTAAATTAAATCATTTATTTTCTGTCAATATGCCTCATAAAAGATAAAATAGTTCTTATCCTAATACTTTTGCACAGTACTATATATATATATATATATATATATATATATATATATATATATAAATGAAAACATAATTCATTTGAATTTAAACAATGCTCATTCATAAATTCTCTCACATGTGAACATTCAAATAAAATACCGTTACAAGAGCGTTCTTAAAAATAAAAAAGGTAAAAGGTAAAATCAGTTATTAAAAATCGCCTGAAGACACCTTCTCATGGTAGAAACCAGGGTAGTGAAATAACTCGTTTAAAAATGTAAAAAATATATATATTCAAACAACCCTAAGAAAAGAGCAGCTCCAACGTCAAACACCAACAAGCAGGATTTAAATTTTAAACCCAGGATTTGACTTTAAATGCATTATAATTGATAATGCCTTTCTCTTGGATTTACAGGCTATGGGTCATTTAAACCCAGGATTTGACTTTAAATGCATTATAATTGATAATGCCTTTGGATTTACAGGCTATGGGTCATTTAAACCCAGGATTTGACTTGAAATGCATTATAATTGATAATGCCTTTCTTTTGGATTTACAGGCTATGGGTCATTTAAACCCAGGATTTGACTTTAAATGCATTATAATTGACAATGCCTTTCTCTTGGATTTACAAGCTATGGGTCATTTAAACCCAGGATTTGACTTGAAATGCATTATAATTGATAATGCCTTTCTCTTGGATTTACAGGCTTTGGGTCATTTAAACCCAGGATTTGACTTGAAATGCATTATAATTGATAATGCCTTTCTCTTGGATTTACAGGCTATGGGTCATTTAAACCCAGGATTTGACTTTAAATGCATTATAATTGATAATGCCTTTCTTTTGGATTTACAGGCTATGGGTCATTTAAACCCAGGATTTGACTTTAAATGCATTATAATTGATAATGCCTTTCTCTTGGATTTACAGGCTATGGGTCATTTAAACCCAGGATTTGACTTTAAATGCATTATAATTGATAATGCCTTTCTCTTGGATTTACAGGCTATGGGTCATTTAAACCCAGGATTTGACTTGAAATGCATTATAATTGATAATGCCTTTCTCTTGGATTTACAGGCCATGGGTCATTTAAACCCAGGATTTGACTTTAAATGCATTATAATTGATAATGCCTTTCTCTTGAATTTACAGGCTATGGGTCATTTAAACCCAGGATTTGACTTTAAATGCATTATAATTGATAATGCCTTTCTCTTAGATTTACAGGCTATGGGTCATTTAAACCCAGGATTTGACTTTAAATGCATTATAATTGATAATGCCTTTCTTTTGGATTTACAGGCTATGGGTCATTTAAACCCAGGATTTGACTTTAAATGCATTATAATTGATAATGCCTTTCTCTTGGATTTACAGGCTATGGGTCATTTAAACCCAGGATTTGACTTTAAATGCATTATAATTGATAATGCCTTTCTCTTGGATTTACAGGCTATGGGTCATTTAAACCCAGGATTTGACTTGAAATGCATTATAATTGATAATGCCTTTCTCTTGGATTTACAGGCCATGGGTCATTTAAACCCAGGATTTGACTTTAAATGCATTATAATTGATAATGCCTTTCTCTTGAATTTACAGGCTATGGGTCATTTAAACCCAGGATTTGACTTTAAATGCATTATAATTGATAATGCCATTCTCTTGCATTTACAGGCTATGGGTCATTTAAACCCAGGATTTGACTTGAAATGCATTATAATTGATAATGCCTTTCTCTTGGATTTACAGGCTATGGGTCATTTAAACCCAGGATTTGACTTTAAATGCATTATAATTGATAATGCCTTTGTTTTGGATTTACAGGCTATGGGTCATTTAAACCCAGGATTTGACTTTAAATGCATTATAATTGACAATGCCTTTCTCTTGGATTTACAGGCTATGGGTCATTTAAACCCAGGATTTGACTTTAAATGCATTATAATTGATAATGCCTTTCTCTTGGATTTACAGGCTATGGGTCATTTAAACCCAGGATTTGACTTTAAATGCATTATAATTGATAATGCCTTTCTCTTGCATTTACAGGCTATGGGTCATTTAAACCCAGGATTTGACTTTAAATGCATTATAATTGATAATGCCTTTCTCTTGGATTTACAGGCTATGGGTCATTTAAACCCAGGATTTGACTTTAAATGCATTATAATTGACAATGCCTTTCTCTTGGATTTACAGGCTATGGGTCATTTAAACCCAGGATTTGACTTTAAATGCATTATAATTGATAATGCCCCGTTCAACCAGACTGGCAACTGGGTCCCACCCATTCACAGTCAGGTTAGCCAAACGCAGACGACAATTCTACTCCTGCAGCTTCCTCTCTCGCACTTCCCGCCTGTGGAACTCACTCCCGTATTCTTGCTTTCCTGACGGCTACGACCTCCAGAAATTTAAAAGCAAAGTTAATACTCACCTACTAACCACTGGCCTCTAGCTCTCTCCCCTCCCCTGTATAACCTTCCCTTTCTCTCCGCCCATGTACCTGTCATTGCACCTGCTTTCTCAGCTTTCTATTGTTCTTTTCTAACTAGCTTGTACTCCTCACTCTTTTGTAATTAATCTCTTTACATTTATGTAACCCCCTGCACATCAGTGGCGTTTCTGCCTTGCTCGGGGTGAAATGATTAAAAAAAAAAAAAAATTTACAGGCTATGGGTCATTTAAACCCAGGATTTGACTTTAAATGCATTATAATTGATAAGTTAAAAATAGATAAAGAAAAGGCTAAAATAAATTAATGACAAATGAAGGAATATAACTGAAGATATTAAAAAGCTTGTCCATTTAGGAGTTGATAGTAAGATTAATAAAGAACTTCATTGTAAAAAGCAATTAAAGGGAAAAGGCTGATATTAAACTTAAAAAAGTGAAAGGCCCAGAACACCATTTGATATTTACTCAAGAGACAGAAACTAAAACTTAAAAGTACCTAATTCATAGAGTAGTTCCAACTACAGGTGCCACTGGTTTTGTTCTAACAGAAGAAGCTTTTAGTGTTTAAGAAGAATTTGATAGTATAGATAACCTTAAGGCTGTTCTTCTGGTCAACACAAATGCAAATACTGCATATAAGACAGGCCTGGTAACTGGTTGGAGAAGAAGATCCATTGAAAATTACGAACAACTGGCTGTTCATTACATCAGAATGATCTACTTTTCAGAGCTGTTTTTAAATATGGTCCTGGGCATGACGATAAACTGCATCTGGCAGCAAGGCCTCTGATTGGGAGGTTGTGAAGAGCATGGAACCACCTCCTAATTGCTGTTGTTCTCAGGTCTACCCTGACCCAGAGTGGTAGCACCTGTTAGGGTCCCAGCTATGTTAATAGCAAATAGTTAACCCCCAAATAGTTCACCCCCAAACTTGGGTCAAAACACTATGAAAGTATAAAAATAGACTTTTATAGAAATATATACATAAAAATAGACTTTTATAGAAAAATAAACATTTTTGAAGGAAATATATTACCAATAATACACTTCAGAAAAAAATTATTACCACAACACATTTTCGAAGGAAAAAAAAATTATTCTCAGCAAATCATTTTTGAATACAAAACTAGAAAACATTTTCAGTTTTCGAAAAAAAAAAAAAAATTTTTTTAAAAATCTGATTAAATCAACCTTCTCACTATAGTCAGTTAAGTGCCATATGTGACACACGCTTTGGGCGATCATGTCTCGAAAAAGACATGACTGACTGGGTAGAAGATTATCCCACAGTAGGTTGCCATTGCTTTCTTTGGTAGACTGGTTGCCAGCCAAGGCTATAGAACCCAATCTGTCTTATTATTTAACTCATAACTGGAGGGAATAGACGGATTAATACCTTTCCCAAGAGTATTTGTGTGTATTTGAATGCAAGGAATTCAACTGGAATTTGAACTCGGCACCCCGAACTGTTGTTCTGAGTTGATATCCACTGCACCACAATGCACATTCTACATACATTCTCACTATAACTGACCATTAAACAAAACTCAAACTCAAACTTGAAGCAACTGAAATGTGGTTCTACAGAAGGATGCTGTGAATATCATGGATGGAGGCTGTGAGCAATGATGAGGTCCTAGAAATAATGGAAACAAAAATGAAACTAATACTGAGCATCAGGAAGAGACAGCTGAAGTTCCTGGGGCATGCAATGGGGAAGGAAGGCTTGGAAAACCTGATACTAACAGGCCAGATAGAGGGAAAAAGAGACAAGGGAAAGCAATGGATAACATATTTAAAGGACCTGATCAGGTGGATGACGGATTGAGGGTTGTGTGGTGTAACAGGAGAAGGCGTGCTAAGACCCATCAGGGATAGGGAGATGTGGAGAGCCATGATTGATTACGTCCTGAAGGGACTGCACACATAGAAGAATGCTACAACAAGAAGCCGGACTGCTTTTACAAACCCATGAGATAAATTGTGTAAAAAGGACTATCATGATTTTTCACATGTAGAAATTATGAAAATCAGTTAAAAAATTTTGTGTGAGATTTTATCTCATTAAGTCCCAACTATCTGGGATTGTCCACAGTTTATTTTGGAGTAAAAAGGGTAAAATCGAACTACTCTAATATACATACATGTATATATACATATCTCAATCTCTCCCTCACTCTCTATCTATCTATCTATCTATATATATATATATATATATATATATACTATAGTCATCCACAGACAGATCTGTTTCGCTGTATTACAGCTCATCAGTACGGCTTAGACTCCGTTCGCTTCCTAACCCAGGATTGAAACCTGACCAAATTGGTGTCAGTCGGCGGCATACATACATACATACATACATACATACATACATATATATATATATATATATATATATATATATGTGAATTTTTAACTCTGGGTTTCACGCTCTTGTGATCATCAGACAAACGTTTGTCAAAAGTTTCTGATGATCACAAGAGCATGAAACCCAGGGTTACAAACTCACACCTATCTATATGAATATGTCAGCTCTATCACTGATATTGAGCACTTTCAAATAAGTACCGCACATATATAATATATAAATAATTAATATATTATATATATATATAACAAATTGCATATATATATTGATATACTAGCAGTATAGCCTGGCGTTGCTTGGGTGTAATGAAAGATTTAAAACTAATCCATGGTCCTGGAGCTCGGACGCTGGCACAAAAGACTAAAAAGCAATAGTTGTTTCCAGTTAAAGTGAAACTGTAGAATGGAAGCAAAATGAATGGATGTAAGTCAAATTTTGATTTCCTCGTATTGATATCAAATAATTTTTTTCATTGTAAACTGAATTTTGAAGGCTAAATAAGTCCTCTGAGTAAATGGTATCATGGCTGATACTAAGAACTACAATTATACCTATTTACAGCTAAACCCGAAGCAAAAACTAAAATAAAAGGGCTGAAAAAATACAGACATACAGGCAGATAAACAGACACACACATAAACATCTTGCCTTTTATGTACATATATTATCGATTTTCTGCACTATTGTAAGAACTGCAACCTTGAAACTTCTGAATATTATTTATTATGACTTTGTCTATGAGTGTATCAAATTTGATTAAAATCGGACCACTATAACCCGATTTTTTCGATTAGTAATTTTTGATATTTATCGGGGGCACCTCAACACAAAACCTAGCTAAGAACACTCGCAGACGTTTATAGTACAACTGTGTAAATTTTCAAGAAAATCGGTTCAGTCATTTCGGAGTCTATAGGTAATGGACACACACATACACACACATAGACAAAGTTCCATTTATAAATAAGTTTAGATTAGATTTAGATATATGCAATTTGTTATATATATAATATAGATATTTATAATTATATATATACACTTTTCACACACACATACACACACACACACACACATATATATATATATATATATATATATATACACACAAAAGGTTAACTGAGATTTGTTATCAATTAGAAGTACAGGTTCAGTCTGCCATTTTATGAGTCTGTGACCGCACAACTTTTGGGTGTGGCAAAAAATAAGCTCATTTTAAGTTTAAAGCAAAACTTTCTACTTTGTGATTGAATGTTCATAATTAAGAACGCATTACAATTGGATGTTAGCCAAATATTTTGCAAAGACTACAAGTTGAAATATTCTTAAATATAAGCATGAAATGCTTTATATATATATGTATATATTTATCTGTAAATTCAGATAATATTTAAAGGTGGGATATAGTTATTTCAACATGTCAGTTCAAGACATGCATTGTCAGCCCCATTTAATCAAAGAATAGGGAAAAATTCTTATACCAGAAGCTGGAAATAGTAAAGGAAGGGGTGGGGAATGTTGGTTACTGTAGGGTTAAGCCAAGGGGAATCGTAGTAGTAAATTCCCTTTAGGTCATGGGAGGCATGTGGCTTGACCATTGGGTTAGTAGTGCTAGGTAGGAGCGAAAAAGTTACTGATTCACCAAATTTTAAAATCTAGTTTATATAAAGGACAAATTCTATTGTACTAGCTAAAGTACCTGGCTACAACTTGGATCATTATAATGTCAGGAAAGTATTTTGGCATTTATATTTTGTCAAACTTGGACTTTTGCACCCACAAAAAAAAAAAAAGAAAAACCCAAAACCAAAAATGGAGCACTGAAAGAATGTTTTTTTTTCCTTGACGCTGCTATTATTTTTTTAACTACCTTCACTCCTCAGCAATGTTCTTTTAAAAAGTGATGATTTTAATAAAACCTAAACATAATGAAAGAGAATTTATAGATTTTCGTTGTTGCTTCATGTTTCAAATTTTTCTGACAGATTCTAAAATTGAAATTAATGTTTGTACATTCGGTATTTTGTTCTCAGTGTAACAGTTTTGACACACCAGTGCCTTGACAGATTAGCTTCCCAACTAAAGCTTTTTTCTATAAGACGTACTTGTCAAAAGGACGGATTTTCCCTTGACACCCCTGTTATTATTTTAATAACCTTTACTCCTTTGCAACATTGATTGTGTTAAAAAGCGATGATTAGAATTGTCATAAAATCTAAACATGAAGTAAATGAATTTTTGACATTTTTTTGTTATTAAGAATTGACAATAAGAATATTAAACAAACAATGCTTTTGACCCAAAGAGTTTTGAGTTCAGAGAGAACAAAAACTTTAAGAGTTATCAAGAGGAATTAATTAAAACTGAGATATCCAGAGGCATGGCAAGTGGAATTAGAACAATCTATCTCCTGTGGACTAAATAAAGCATTCAGCTGGAAATTCCAAATGTCACCTGAAGAAGGCCATACAACAGCTGAAACATTGTGAATATCACAATGAAGATTAGGAGGACAAGAGTTTGAAAAATATAAATAGTTAGAATACCTCATTTCAGAAATATACACAAAAATATTAAACATTATTTATTTATTAAATTGTTTGTTTACAAAAATAATTTTATTTTTTCTACATTCTAAAAACTAATACAATTAAAACTAATGCAATGCAATATTTGCACTTTATCAAATTATAATGAAATAAATATTAAAACAATTGTTAATTTACAAATTTATAAATATTTATTAAATTATTAAAATTTGTGAACCAACTATGAGGAAATCATTATTTACTATTTTATAAAGTTTCAATCAATGGGCAAATAGCTAATGTTTTGCTAATTGTTATATAGAAACAATTCTAATGCAATGCAATATTTATCATCGAACAAAATTATTAATAGATGTAAACTATGAGGAAATCCTTATTATTTACTATTTTTTAAAGTTTCAATCAATTGGCAAATAGCTGATATTTTTGCCAACCATTTCAAGAAACAATCTAACAAATAAATAGTGTTTGTCATTTTTGTTATTTTGTGTTGGTCAGTGGTTTGAAGCACAAATTGAACAACCATGTTTGTATGTCAAATCACCGCAAAACGTGCACTAAACCACAATCATCAAACCACTAACATGGCACAATATTTTTTTTTTTAATCTTCTCACCCCAAGCAAGGCATTCCACTGCCACTATTGCGCATGGGGCTACATAGGGGAAGGTAAAGAGAAGGAGTGGTTAGACATAGGGAATGTCAGGAGGAAGGTGACAGATGAGTAAGGATACCAATGGATGAGATGAGAAGAGTGTTTGATAGAATGGGAGCAGGTTAGTGTGTTAGGAGGTGTCTATTGACCTTATATATATATATATATATATATATATATATATATATATATATTTAATCATCTCACCCCAAGCAAGGCATTCCACTGCCACTATTGCGCATGGGGCTACATAGGGGAAGGTAAAGAGAAGGAGTGGTTAGACATAGGGAATGTCAGGAGGAAGGTGACAGATGAGTAAGGATAGCGAGGATGAGGGTTGGGCAGATGGGAAGAGTGTTTGATAGAATGGGAGCAGGTTAGTGTGTTAGGAGGTGTCTATTGACCTTACATTTAAACTCCTGGAGATTGTAGCCATCGGGGAAGCAATCGTGTGGAAGGGAATTCCACAGTCGGGAAGTGCGAGGAAAAATATCACTAACTATTACACTAATTATGACACTGAATATAGCGCTAATTAAAGTGACCAAAATTCGTGAAAATTAGAAGCCTAAAAAAATATTTTAGAAGCCGACTGCCTTATAAGGGATGTGTGCTGTGGTGCAGTGGATATTGACTTGGAACGACAAATTGGAGAGCCAAGTTCAAATTCCAGTTGAATTCCGTGCATTCACTTACGCACAAATACCCTTGGGAAAGGTATTAATCCGTCTATTCCCTCCAGTTATGGGTTAAATAATAGGACAGATTAGGTTCTATAGCCTTGGCTGGCAACCAGTCTACTGTAGAAAGCAATGGCAACCTACGGGGATAATCTTCTTCCCAGTCAGTCATGTCTCTTTCAAGACATGATCGCCTAAAGCGTGTATCATGCATGGCACTTAACTTACTGACTGAAAATAATAGTTGGAAACATAATTAAAACTTCTACTAAGCATAAAGTGGGAGATGCTTTTCTAATATTATGAAGTAATAAACTGATCCCCCACTAATTATACTTAATATAATAATGTAATATAATCTAGCTCTTCTCCCTCCAGCTATGCGTTAATGGAAGGACAGATTGGGTTCTATAGCCTTGGCTGTCAACCAGTCTACGGCGGAAAGCAATGGCAACCTACTGTGGGATAATCTTCTGCCCAGTCAGTAATGTCTCTTTTGAGACATGATCGCACAAAGCATGTATCATGTATGGCATTTAACTGACTACCTTATGAACTTATAATTTCTGTTTATTTTGTGTTTGTTCATGGTTTGAAACACAATTGGAGTAGATAGATCTATCTATCGCCCGGTTCAGACTTCACCCACGTCTATTGAACAGGTGAAGAGGCTCATCCCTTGTTCCCTGTTTAGGATGTGGTGTCCGGCTTTCTCTTTTCCAATCTTTTCACTCTTACGTAGGATACGATTAAAAAAAACCCAGAAAAAACACCATGTTTGTATGTCAGACCACTGCCAAATATGAACTAAACTGCCATCTTTAAACCACTGACTAACATGGCACAATAACTCTGACTGTTACACTAAATATGACTCTGAATATAGCACTGATTAACATGACCAAACTTACAAATTAATGATCAAATGCTTGATGTTTCATGGAGGTTTGAAGCCTATTACCTGATAAACTCATAATTCCTGTCACTGGCATGTCAAGCATGCCTTATCCCTCTTAGATTTTTCTGAGGATTCTGATGCTCAGTGCTCTTGCTCTCTTGACGCAAAAAACAAAAAACAAAAAAAAACGTTTCCCATTATAACTTTCACTCTATGTTTATACTTGCCACAAAGTTTAGACAAGGTTGGTTGGTTGTTTTTGTTTTTATGGCACATCAGCCTTGGCGGGTCATTTATTGCCAACTAAACTTTATTTATTTATTGCTGGTAATACCTGTTTATTTCAACAATTTATTGTTGTTTTTTTATATAAGTTTTGTGTCTAGTAATACTTTTTTGAATATCAAGATTCATTGGGATTTGTTTTTAAGGGCAGGGTCCCCAAGTCCTACCCTGTTATTTAACCCATAACTGGAGGGAAGGGATGGATTAATACTTTTCCCAAGGGTAACAGTGCTTAAGTGAATGCAAAGGATTCAACTGGAATTCGAACTTGGCTCACAGATTTCTCTTTCCAAACCGATATCCACTGCACCACAACACACATTCGTTACTAAATGTTTACAGCACCTGGTATTTCCAAGCGGTCACCCATCTAAGTACTGACCAGGCTCAACGTTGCTTACCTTCGGTAATCAAGTGAGAACCGGTGTATTCAACATGATATGGTCATAAGCACGCACATCCGTCACTAAACGCTTACAGCACCTGGTATTCCCAAGCGGTCACCCATCTAAGTACTGACCAGGCTCAACACTGCTTAACTTCGGTGATCGAGTGAGAACCAGTGTATTCAACATGATATGGTTGTAAGCACACACATCTCCCAAGCGGTCACCCATCTAAGTACTGACCATGCTCAACGCTGCTTAACTTCGGTGATCGAGTGAGAACCAGTGTATTCAATGTGATATGGCCGAAAGCCTTAGATAAGGAAAAGCCAGTATATTTTGCCAGACTTTAGATTGGATTTCTTCCTCAAAGAAGTTTTATAATCTTTGTCATTATTTGAGTCAACATCAGAGTCATATTTTCTTTCTGTTAAACACTGCAAATATTCTCTTTCTCTAATATTGATTAATTCTTTTACGCATATGCAATTTTATATCGGTAACTCTTTATGCATCTTTGTATTTCTGCACATGTCTTTTTATATAAGTAACTGCCTTTAACACACGTTCACGTGTGCAGAAATTGAAGTGTGTATATGCAAAAATATTCATAAACATGTCAGCATCTGGAAAACATTTTCAAAAAATTTGCAGTTTTCTCAGACATGTTTGTCAACAAGAGAGGGTGGTAATTGAAAGAAAATATTTCTTTGTGAAAACAAAGAAAATAAAATAGAAATTCTTCACAAGTATTTATGCGCAAGATTCTTTTACAAAGAAAACCCAAAGAGTTGGGTGTCGGCTGTAAACTCTCATACTATGAGCATTACAGTCACAGATCCTCTGTATGGGTGTTCAGTCTTTTTTTAAAAATTTGTTTTTATACAAAAATACTGTATAATGTATTTATTAGAACATGTTTCTCTATGTTGTGTAGAAAGACTAACTAATCTCTATACTTATTAGATAATGAACTTGTCTGTCTGCTATGAAAACATCGACACATGGAACTGTTAGAAAAAGTAGTTCACAAAGGTGTAGTACTATCCATTTTTATGTTTGTTGCAGTGAATTAACGTATTCTCAATCCATGTGATCAAATACTTTTTTCATTAACTTTTTCTTTTCAATGTCTTCCTTACAGTCTTACTAATCAACAACTAAGAGATTTATATAAATATTATAACACTTTATCCAGTCCTGGGTGTAACAATAAACCACATCCAGCAACAAGGCCTCTAATTGGGAAACTGGAGGTTCTGAGGAATGTAAAACCACCTATTAATTGCTGTTGTTCCAAGTTCCACCCTGACCCAGAGTGGTAGGGTCCCAGCTATGGACAAACAAAGTAAACACCAAACAAAAACAAAAAACCTATGGTTGTATATCTGCAATACACATTTATATATAAAAAAATGACCAAGAGTACATGTCTATATTTCTGAGATGAGGTAGTATTTACAGTATTTACATTATTCAGACTATTGTCCTCATCTTGGTTGCCATTTGTACAACATTCAATAATAGATCATTCTATTTGTCTATATTTCTGAGATGAGGTAGTATTTACAGTATTTACATTATTCGGGCTATTGTCCTCATTTTTGTTGCCATTTGTATGACATTTTGGCCATTGACTCATGACATCCAATCAAGGCTTCTTGCAAGGAATGTCGTTCATTTACCCCAATAATCGTAATAATGGGTTCGATTCGAAATTTCTAGCACCTGAAGAAGGCCAAAGTGTACAACGTCCGAAACATCATACAAATGGCAACAAAGATGAGGACAATTGTCTGAATAATGTAAATATACATATACATATATACTACGGGACACTCCAGTTTTTTTTTAAAAGAAATGATGAATTTCATTCTATTTTTAGTATTTATTGCTAAATGAAAATAGAATGGTTCTTTTGTTATTATAACTTTGCAAAATTTTACAAGGCAAGGAAGCAAAGATGAACTCATCCGAATCACCCTAAATTTTCTTCATTCTTTCATTGATGAAACTGCAATATAGGTAATTATTAAATATTTATAAATTCATTTGATGCACATGTTATTGTGCAGTATTAACAAAAGAACCATTCTATTTTCATTTGCACTTATTCACTTGGAAATAAATACTAAAAAATAGTATGAAATACATCATTTTTTTAAAACACTGGGGTGGCCTAATAATTATGGCTGGTAGTATATATGTACATCACCTGGGATAGAAACACAGCCTTCCTTAATAACTAACACTGTTTATCTAACTTCCTCACCCATGTTTTTTCCCTTGTCCTCCCACAATTCTTTTTGTCTGGGTAAATCTAACTCATTCATTTTTGTGAAGAATTTTCGTCTGAAGAGCGGTCTATAAGAGATCTGCAAAAAAAGCTATTTCCAATGAATTAATAAAGGCATCCAATTTAGTTTCATTATATATATATTTGTAGCATACAACATGTGTTAGCATGTGTGATACCCTGTCTTTATCAGCTGCTGACTAGGGGTGATGTCACGGTTTCGGTGGCTATGGCAGGACCGCCACCCCTGGTGCCACCAGCAGTTTTTACCACCAGGCAGGGTATGAAGATAAACTTGTTGATTATCCCTCTTGTATATTCTCATAAAGAAGTAAACAAAATGATCTTTCCTCTTTGTAGTTTGTATCGGCAATAAAATTTCCTGAACGCGTTTGCCGTTATTAAGGAAATTTCATTTTATATATATATATATATATATATATATATATATATATATATAAATTAAAAATTAAAAAAGGATTAATTCAATGGTGATCATTGAATTGATCCTTTTTTAATTTATATTTGCTCTGTAATATTTTATGACATGGAGCTCTCTTCCTGTATCATTTTTTAATATTAAAAACTTTTTTAATATTAATTAGGATTGGGTTTTGGAATTTACCTTCCTGCTTTTTTCCCTTGGATTAAAGTATCTGAATTAAAATATATATATATATATATATATATATATACTTTAATCCAAGGGAAAAAAGCAGGAAGGTAAATTCCAAAACTAATCCTAATTAATATTAAAAAAGTTTTTAATATTAAAAAAATGATACAGGAAGAGAGCTCCATGTCATAAAATATTACAGAGCAAATATAAATTAAAAAAGGATCAATTCAATGATCACCATTGAATTAATCCTTTTTTAATTTTTAATTTATATATATATATAAATATATATATATATATATAAAACTCAAGAAACTAGAGTTAAATGACAGCAGTATATGTCTAGAAAGCCAGAAGTCAAAATGGCAACAATTGAATGATAAGAGGAAAAAGATAAATAGACAAAAAAGAGGGGGAGAAAAAAAAAGGAAAAAGGTAAAAAAGAGAGAAAGATAAGTGAATATTTTAAGGAATGTAAAATGAAAAAAAAAAACAATGAAAAGGGCAAATAAACATGACATTATTCTTGTACACACATATGTGTGGATAGGTGCATGGGTGTATGCAAGTGAATGTACACATGCACTCATATGAAAAAAACAAAATTACTTCCATAAAAGGCATATAAAAAGAAATATATATATATAACATAAAAAAATGAGTTTTTAGTCACTATCAATAACCAGTGCGGTGTTTGTATGGATTATTTTAACTTCTTTGTCTGGCTCTTGGCATTCATTAGGACACAGGATGTTTGAAAAGGTCTAACACGAAAGTCGAAAGTACTTGAACAAAATATGAACTTTGTTCAGTGGTGCAGTGGATATCGGCTCGGAATGAGAAATCAGGGAGCCAAGTTCAAAGTCCAGTTGAATTCCTTGCATTCACTTATGCACAAATACACTTGGGAAGGTATTAATTCATCTCTTCCCTCCAGTTATGGGTTAAATAACAAGACAGACTGGGTTCTATAGCCTTGGCTGGCAACCAGTCTATTGCAGAAAGTAATGGCAACCTACTGCGAGATAATCAGTCAGTCATGTCTCTTTCGAGACACGATCGCCCAAGCGTGTATAATGTATGGCCCTTAGCTGGCAGCTTATACACATTTTTGAACATCATACTTAACATCTTATCCGAAAGTTGTAAAAGTAGAATGAAAAAGTAAACAGACAAAAAATTTGTTTCTTTTTTAATCAAACTTGCTTGGATGAATACTAGCTACCTAAATGTACCTTTTATATATAAAAGAGTGAACAATGAAGTCAGCACTCAGGGGCAATAGACTGATGATTGCGCTTAGCTTGAAACAGTCTGTCACCCCTGAATGTTTTATATTTTATAAATTTTATATTTATATACGCTCTATCTTTGATATTGAGCACTTTATTGTATAAATATAGCACACCTTAAAACTATATTTATTCATATATATATATATATATATATATATATATACAGAAACAATTTCAGATTAAGAATAAAAATCAAGGAATTCTTTAAAAAAAAAAATATATATATATATATATAAACAATTTAAAAGATTAAGAATAAAAAAATCAATGAATTCTGCATTACTCTTCAGTAATGAATTGAATTCTCTCGGTGACTGGTGGGTGTATACACTGCATATATATAACACACTAAAATTTCCCCTCTCAGATTTCATGCCCCCTATGGTTTAAGGAGTAGGGACTCCAACTGACACCAAATCGGTTGAGTTTCAATCCCGGCTGGAAGCAAGTGGATGTGTCTAGCAACGCTGATGAGCTGTGATACAGTGAAACAGATTTGTACGTGGATGACTAATATATATATATATATCAGCAAGGAATAAGCAGAATTACGATGACATTCTATGCACTAAAAACTAAAATAAACAACCAGTTTTGCCCTAGATCTCTTCAAGTTTAATTTCTGGAAAATTTAATCTTAGAAAATAAAAATAAAATTCTAATGAAAGGGGGAGAGAGAAAAAATATGCAAAAGTATTAGAATCCAACCACATTCAAACCTGACAAGCAATCTCTCTGCTTACAGAGAGAAGGCTTGTGAGATTTGATGTAAATGGACTCCAGAGCTTTTAGATGATATAAAGAGTGTGACTTGGATAATATTAAAAAACAGTCAGCACTCAATGCAGCAACACATTCCCTGCTATTTATAGCATGTGGTGCTATAGATGACCCGGATGTATTTATCTGTTGACTACTATTTGCAGCCGGATTCAAAATTTGGGTCCTTCTCTGCTTGGAAGCAGAGAGTTTAACAAATGGGTGCATAACAAGGGAGAGCCTGATCAAGAATAATTGTGCGACTCAATCCATTAGCAAAACTCACAAGTGAAAATGCTCTTGCTCTTTTATTCATGATAGACTTAGTCCACATAGTGCTCATAGAGGGTACTAGGATATTCCATTATAACCTAAGGTAATAAAACTAAGATGTAAGAGATTACTGGCTGATAGAAAAAAAAAAAAAACACAAGCAAACATGATTAATAAGACAGAACAATAAAAGAGCAAGAATTAGAAATATAGAAGATAATTGCTCTTGTTCTTCTTCTTCTACATGCCTTGTCCTTTCAGGACATAGACGATCATGGCCTTCCACATCTCCCTATCTCTGGTGGCTCTAAGCATGCTTTCTCCTATTACACTATCAAAACCTTGCTCTGCCATCCACTAGGTCAATCCCATAAGTCTAGAATATAAATGTACAGAAACTATCATGGTCACAAATGAGGGATCAGTTTATATATTGATTATAATATAGATTTGATCCCCCACTTTATATCCACATTATAAAATTTTATAAACAGCGGGCATATATCTTTTTCTTCTATGTGCCCTGTTGTTTCAGGACGTAGGCGATCATGGCCTTCACCGTCTCCCTATCACTGGTGGCTCTTAGCACGCCTTCTTCTATTATACCATGTAACCCTCGTTCTGTCATAAACTAGGTCAAGCCCATCAATCTAGAATAGAAATGTATAGCAACTAACATGGCCATAAAATGAGGGATCAGTTTATATATTGATTATAATATAGATTTGATCCCCCACTTTATATCCACATTATAATTTCTCATAAACAGTTGGCATATATCTTCTTCTATGTGCCTTGTCCTTTCAGGACATAGACGATCATGGCCTTCCACGTCTCCCTATCCTTGGTGGCTCTTAGCATGCTTTCTCCTGTTAACCCCACGCCACCCCGGTTCTGTCATCTACCTGATCAGGCCCTTTAAATATGTTATCTGCTGCTTTCCGCTGTCTCATTTCCCCTCTATCTGGCCTGTTAGTATCAGGTTCTCCAAGCTCTCCTTCCTCATTGCATGCTCATCATTGCTCACATGCTCGGTCCATGATATTCGCAGTATACTTCTGTAGAATCACATTTCAGTTGCTTCAAGTTTTTCCTTCATCTTTGATGATATTGTTCAGCATTCACTGTCATATTGAAGAACTGCTTTGTTTCTTGTGAAAGTTTCCTGTGTCTTAATACGTTACTCAGTTTCTGGAATGCATTCTTTACCATGCCAATTCGCCTTCAGATCTCTGTGTGTACTGCATTCAAATTTTTGAAAATCAAAGTTGACTTATTTTTTTATTATTTCACCCCAACCCAGGCAATACAGCCACTAAGATGCCAGGGGTTACTGAATTTGAGAGAATATAAGAAAAAAAAAAAAAATAACATTATCAATGAGAAAGAACTATAAAAGAACAAGAATTAAGAAGACAGAAAATAACAATTAACATTGCACTTAAGTTTTCAAAGATTGTAAATGATAGGAAAAAAACAACAAAAAAACAAAAACAGAAGAGATTTCAACAGATGAGAAGCGTGAGAAAATAAAGGATTAGAATGGAAGTTACATCTGGTTAATTTAACAGTAAATTGATGAGACATAATTGCCAATCTAGTAGTATCCTTCAAATTCATGAGGTTGAGGTCTGAAGTCGGAAAGCTTGTTAGAACAATCGTCAGAAAGGAGGCCAGAAGAGAGTTCCCCAAGTGAGAGTTGTGAGAGAAGGAACTGTCAGCATAGAATGGTTACATCTATCAATTTTAAGTGTAAAATGATGAGACCTAATTGCCAATCATGTACTGCAATTAAATTTGTAAAGCAGAGGTAGCAAAGAGGAACATTCAACAGAACAATTACCACAAAAATTTTTTATAGAAAAGCCAGAGGAAAGCAATGCTATGGGAGTGGGAAACAGACTGAAGCTGAGATGCCAGGTCGGGACTGATAACATTGCAGATAATAATAATATGATTGATAATATTTATCCTGTATTTGAAAATAAATCTGAACACGCGGTTTTGTTAGTGATATGGCATTTTTGTATCTCGTCGTTCACCATCCACCATCATCATCCACCATCCACCAAGCTCTATAAATAACAGAATTTAAGCAGCGTTGTTGTCGTGGGACCTTGATTCTATTTTTGTCATAGATCAGATGATTTCTTTCAGAGCGCAAAACATAATCAGCCAGGGAAGGGCATCCTTATCTTTGCTGCACACACAGATGTGCAACAACACTTTTATAACAGTTCTGTAACAATGATGGCAGGGTGGTAAAAACAACGATGGCATTCTGATTGTCATAATATTGTGTTACTGTTCTTTTTTCTACTAAGATATACACTAAGAAAAGAATATGTGCATGTGTGCACACTAAGTGGCCTGTGTAAAGGTTTGAAAAGGGTGTAAGAGCCTGCTTTCTCATTGCAACAAATCTATCATGAGTTAATATATTTTTAAGGAATGATTTATTGTGAGGCAATGACTAGCAAACCAGGTCTGACATACCATTAATACCATTTAGAGTTCAGTCCTTGCTGGTTAACCTTCAACCAAACAAAGTTAATGTTAGTAAATAACAATGGAGGCATTTTGCCAGGATGTAAGGGTGAAAATGCCAGATGGAGAGAAAAAAAGAGAGAGGGAGGTGGAGAAAGGATACGCACACAAAAACACACACACACACACACACACACACAAATAGAAAATGGGAAACAAAATGAACAACTAACAACTAGAAAATGGTAAAGAAGTGTGCAAAAACATTTGGGACAATGGAGACAGTGGGGAATTTTTACACTCTCTGGAACATTCCAAACTGAAAAATTTAAGAATATTAAAAAAAAGAGCTCAATGTATTGAGAATACAGAGCCAATATAAATTAGAGAAAATTTTCAAAATTCAAAGGTGTCGGATGCACATTTCGACATGGGATCTCTAACAGAGATTCCACGTCACGTCAGCGACATTGTTTTGTTCCAAATGGCGACACTTTTGAATTTTGAAAATTTTCTCTAATTTATATATATATATATATGTATATATTGATTGTTTAATACTAAGTTTTTGGTCATAATAGGGTACACATAGACCAGGGTACCATAATAGGGTACATAATAGACCAGTACACATTTGTATTAAAAAGTGTTCGATACAATTATATTGTAGAACTTTTGAATATTTTCCATTTTTAAATGAGTTATTCACTACCCAGGTTTCTACCATGAGTGGTGTCTTCAGGCGATTTTTAATAACTAATTTTTCTGTTTACCATTTTTAAGAACGCTCTTGTAATGGTGTTTTATTTGAACATTCATGTGGCAGAGAATTTATGAACACACAATTTTTAAATTAAAATGGTTTATGGCGTTTTCATCCATGGTTGTATGAACCTAAGGGATATTTCTTAGTGTGGATGCATTTAGTCTTAATTTCCGTTCTTTCATTTAACTGTTCATCTTTATTTGGGAATATCATAATTTCTAATTTTTCTTCTTGGTACAGTCTACATATTTTTCCACCATTGTATGGCTTGGCTGTTTTTGCAATGCTACCACATTATGTCTGGGTCTTTTCCATATTTTGATTTCAATTTCCACACGTGGCTAGCCAATTTTGTATTGTTTTTTAATTTTTCTATTTTAAATGTAGACCTGTGATTAAACCACCTGGTTTTAAAGGTGTCTTTGGTTGAGCCTAAATATATTTTGTTTTGGTCATCTGGGTCATGTACCTCTGCCTTATAAATTATTTCTTTTGTGTTGCAGAGACCTTGAAGTGGACATTTATTTTTGTCCCTGCAGTTGCATTCTTTGTTAGTGGTTTTGTTTTGTACGATGCTATGTAAGTTTCTGGCATTTTGTTTTTTTATGAAACTATCTAAATTATTGGCGCAACTATAGCTTAGTTTAGTTGTGTTTCTGCTGAAAATTTTGTTTAGTTCTGATTCTTTTGGAAAGTGCTTATCTATTAGTTTAAAAAATATTTGTCCTATTTTGGTCTTTACTTCTAAATTAAATGGTGGGTTGAACCAGACAATGTTTCGTTTTCTATTGTTGTTTTTGATGAGTCTGTTTGGTTATTGAATACTGAATATTGAATATGCCTGTGCATTGAATACTGCTGCCATATCTGGTCGGGTGTCCCCGCTATCCACCTAGGGATCCTTGACAAAATCCAACGAAGAATCTGTAATGTGATCGATCCCGACTTAGCATCCGCCCATACATTGAATACTGCTGCCATATCTGGTCAGGTGTCCCTGCTATCCATCTAGGGATCCTTGACAAAATCCAACGGAGAATCTGTAATGTGATCGATCCCGACTTAGCATCTGCCCTGTGCATTGAATACTGCTGCCATATCTGGTCGGGTGCTCCTGCTATCCATCTAGGGATCCTTGACAAAATCCATCGAAGAATCTGTAATGTCATCGATCCCAACTTGGGAGCTCAGATACATTCACTTTTTCAATGGGGCAATGTGCCTCCCCTGTGTCTCTTCTACAAATACTTTCACAGCTTCTGCTCTGATGAACTTAGCTCACTGGTGCCCCCTAAATATGAATTTACTCAAGCTACATGATTAGCAACTTGGTCCCACCCTTTTACTGTAAAACCAATAAAATGTAAATGCAAATTCTACTCCAGCAGCTTCTTTTCTGCCTGTGGAATTCCCTTCCATTTACTTACTTCCTCGGCAGCTACAATCTCCAAGAATTTAATTGTTAAGTCAATAGTCATATCCTATCTCACTAATTTTCATCCTCTCTCTCATGCTCCTTTCTCTGTCCACTCCACTCTCATCAGTATTCTCATAACTTTCCTCCTATGTAACTCTCTACAAAACAGTGGCAGTAAAATGCCTTGCTTGGGGCGATATGATTATAATATATATATATATATATATAATTAGGAAAATCAGCCAATTATACTATGATTGTTTTGTTTCTTTTTGGTTTTGTCAGGTGATTTGTAATGGTATAAGTTCACTGGTCTAATATAAATCTGAGCTATAACTGTTTATATATATATTCAATCTTTCTTTTAAACTTGGCAGACCGGCTGCAACCACTCTCTCACCGGCGTGATGTGGCTTTCCCTGTGCCTCTTCTACAAATACTTTCATGGCTTCTGCTCCGATGAACTTAGATCATTGGTGCTGCCTTGGTACAAATTTACACGAGATACTAGATTAGCAACTAGGTCCCACCCTTTTACAGTAAAACAGATAAGATGTAACCCTAATTTCTACTCCAACAGCTTCTTTTCTTGCGCTTCCCGCCTGGGGAATTCCCTTCCACATGTCTGCTTTCCCGACAGCCAACAATCTCCAGGAGTTTAAATGTAAGGTCAATAGACGCCTCCTATCACACTAACTTGCACCTATTCTCCCAACACTCAACATCTACCCAACCCTCATTCTTGGTATCCTTACCCGTCTATCACCCTCTTTCTGACTTTTCCTATATCTAACCATCCTTTCTCACCATTCTATGTAACCCCCTGCGCAATAGTGGCAGTGAAATGTCTTGCTCGGAGTGAAACGATTATAAAAGAAAAACATTTTGTTAAAAATGACCAACAAAAAGGATTTTATTAATTATCTATTTAAATTTTCTAGTATTCTTACATGTTTCCTTTTTGCTGGAGAAGAAATAGTGTAAATATGTTCCATAATCTTTGACTTTTCAAGTACTTTCAGCCACTTCACTGGCCATTTTCAAGGATGTTATTTTTTGATGTTGTTATTTTGCCCACATTAATTAATAGACAGATATTTGTGAGGAAACAAAGCCACTAAGACATGAGGGGTTACTGAGTGTGAAGGAATAGAAGAAAAAAAATCACTATTAAGAAGAGAGTACTATAATGTAATTTTTGTGTTTTTGAAAAGGAATGTTCTTTAAAGCTATTACGTGACGTGCATGGCTAGGCATCATGTGAGCATTTGTTTATTTTTAAAAAACTTTCAAAGCTCCATTTCCACTGTAAAGTAGTGTAAGATTGATGGTAGAAGAAAACTGTTTGATATATCGTGCCTCTCTTATAGCAAGATGCCTTTGATATTGTGATTTAAATAGTATTTTTGTATTTTGAACCAAAAAGTTTCTTAAAAGTTCTTGTAAATTATGGGTTAATAAAGAATTTTTTATTGCACTATTATTATTAGATAGGTGGCATGTAAGGTGTCTACTCAGAGAAGTGGTAGTATGTCTTGTACAGGACATTAAAATTCATCTAAACTTATTTATAAATGGAACTTTTTCTCTCTCTCTGTGTGTGTGTGTGTGTGTCCCCGTTACCTATAGACTCCGAAACGGCTGCACTGATATTCTTGAAAATTTACACAGTTGTACTATAAACGTCTGTGAGTGTTCTTAGCTAGGTTTTGTGTCGAGGTATCCTCGATGAATATCAAAAATCGATAATTGAAAAATTGGGTTATAGAAGGAGTGGTCCGATTTTAATCAAATTTGATACACTCATAGACAAAGACATAAGAAACGATATTCAGAATTTTCAAGGTTGCAGTTCTTACAATAGTGCAGAAAATCAATAATATATATATATATATATAAAAGACAAGATGGTTGTGTGTGTGTCTGTTTATCTGCCTGTATGTCTGTATTTTTTTCAGCCCTTTTATTTTAGTTTTTGCTTCGGGTTTGCCTCTAAGTAGGTATAATTGTAGTCCTTAGTCTCAGCCATGATACCATTTTCTCAGAGGACTTATTAAGTCTTCAAAATTCAGTTTACGACGAAAAAAACTTATTTGATATCGATACCAGGAAATCAAAATTTGACTTACATCCATTCATTTTTCTTTCAGTCTACAGTTTTGCTTTAACTGGAAACAACTATTGGTTTTTAGTCTTTCGTGCCAACATCCAAAGAGTCTGAGCTTCAGGACCATGGATTAGTTTTAAAGCTTTCATTACACCCGAAGCAACGCCGGGCTATACTGTTGTATACTATATTAATCATTTTTAGTTTCTACTTGGGGTTATTTTGATTAGAAACAATAAGGTTTGCAGTTTTCTATTTTCTATAATATATTATAAATTTTACATGTTTTTGAGGAATTATGGTAGAAGTATGGTGTTTAATAATTTTTTGTATAGCAAATTCATCCTGTTTATAATTAAGATGCATATTGATGTTTTTTGTGTGTTATTTTTAATACTAGTGTCATATATTTTTTGTAAGAATAATTTTATGTGTTTATCAATGATATAGTTGGGAAAATTATTGCTGACTAATGTTTAAGTCATGTGTTTTTGTTTGATCAAAAAATATTTTTTAGCAGGAGGAGTTTTGATGTGCTCTATTTAAGAAGTTTGTTATTGCTATTATTTTATATCTTTCTGGACATTAACTTTTATTGCTAAGAAGACAAGAGTTCTCTTACTAGTGGGGTTTTTATGAAGATTATGGATAAATTAATTAGAAACCATGAACATTTTGTTTAAAGTGTAGATTTATTGTTGCTATTATTTGAATTATTACTTGCTTTTTGTATGATATATTAAGGGCCCGTAATGGTATTTGGGTCACTACACTTGTTTTGAGTCTAAATTTGACTCTTCTGCCAATAAACTTGTGACTTCACATATCAAGATCCGTTTGCTTTTTTGCTTTATTCGCCTGAAGAGAGTCAACTATTGACTCGAAACATGTGTAGCATCACAAATACCATTATTGACACTTAATGTATCTTACAAAAAGCAAGTAAGATAAATAATAATAACGACAATAAATCTACACTTTAAACAAAATGTTCACGGCTTCTCACACTTCTGATTCTCTTTGTCTCTCTCTTTTCCCTGTTTAGGATGTGGTTTCCGGCTTTCTCTTTTCCAATCTTGTCACTTTGTTTGTTTTTGTTTTTTTTTAATTGGAATAGATAGATCTATCTATTGCCCGGTTCACACTCCACCCACGTCTATTGAACAGGTTAAGAGATTCATCCCTTGTTCCCTGTTTAGGATGTGGTTTCCGGCATTCTCTTTTCCAATCTTCTCACTATTACATAGCCCCCTGCACATTCAGTGGCGTTACCTCCTTGCCTGGGGTGATATGATTAAAAAAAAAATATATAGTGTATTTTTCCGATTTTTGTATAAGGTGTTGAGTATTGTGCTTAAAGTTGTAGATAAACTGTCAGGAGTTCCTATTTTGTGAATTTTTATCCAAGTACTTTTAACTTTTGCAGTCATTATCAAAAACCGATGTAGTGTCTGTTAGAACTCCTTTTTTTCATCCTGGTATTTGTTGGGAAGTTGAATGCTTGAAAACATCTTACAAAATACTCATCCTACAATTTGAAAAATACAATAAAAAATTAAACAGACAAAACTTTCCAGTTCTTTTTAATCAAAATTATTTGAATATTAGTTCTATAAATAGATAAATTTAATTACATTGAGCCCTCTGGCTGAATCAGTTTTAATATTAATATGATCCATTGGGATTTACATCTAAGCCATTTTTTTCATATTTATAACCAATATATATATATACTAGCAGTATACCCTGGCATTGCTTGGGTGTAATGAAAGCATTAAAACTAATCCCATGGTCCCAGACTCATTGGACGTTGGCACAAAAGACTAAAAAGCAATAGCTGTGTCCAGTTAAAGCAAAACTGTAGACTGAAAGAAAAATGAATGGATGTAAGTCAAATTTTGATTTCCTCGTATTGTTATCAAATAGGTTTTTTTGTCGTAAACTGAATTTTGATGGTTAAATAAGTCCTCTGAGTAAATAGTATCATGGCTGAGGCTAAGAACTACAATTATACCTACTAAGAGCCAAACCCGAAGCAAAAACTAAAATAAGAGGGCTGAAAAAAAATACAGACATACAGGTAGATAAACAGACAGACACACAGAACCATCTTGCCTTTTATATATATTATCGATTTTCTGCACTATTGTAAGAACTGAAACCTTGAAACTTCTGAATATCATTTCTTATGTCTTTGTCTATGAGTGTATCAAATTTGATTAAAATTGGACCACTCCTTCTATAACCCAATTTTTCGACTATCGATTTTTGATATTCATCGAGGATACCTTGACACAAAACCTAGCTAAGAACACTCACAGACATGTATAGTACAACTGTGTAAAATTTTCAAGAAAATCGGTTCAGCTGTTTCAGAGTCTATAGGTAATGGACACATCCACACACAGACACACACACACAGACAAAGTTCCATTTATAAATAAGTTTAGATAGATAGATAGATAGATAGATAGATAGATAGAGACAGACAGACAGACAGACAGACAGATAGTTAATTAACAAGAAGTCAAAGATTAAATGAAATCATTTAATGATCCAAAATTATATAGGAATTTTTAACTCACAGATATAGACACACATATACAGGTTGTGGACAAAATAATGGAAACACTTTGAAATTTCTAGCAAATTTGTTTGAGTCTTGTATAAGACTGGCTTTGGCAGTAATTACAACTGAAAATCTTTGTAGAATCCACTTGTACAAAGTTTGAATTGTTCCAGATGAATTTTTATCTAATCCTCAGCTAAAAGTCTCCAATTCTTTCAATGATGATGGTGGAAGATATTGATTCCTCACTTGTTTTTTCCAAAATGAACTGTAAATATTCAATAATTTTAAAATCTGGGGACTGTGGTGGCCAGATAAGATGTTATATTTCACTAGAACGTTCCTCGTGCCGTTCAGCTACAACTTTAGCAGTATGAATGGGTGCATTATCATCCTGAAAGATAGCATTTTCCTCTGGAAACAGTTCCTGAACAATAAGTGCGAAGTTGATAACTTAACATTCTTAAATAATCCTGACTTTAATTTTTAATAAATTTACTTTAATAATATCTGTAAAAAAAACAACAAATTTTAGCAACAAAATGAAGTACTTTTGACAGTTTAATCAAATTTTCAAAATTATGCTATTATGGTACTAGGTGTTTCTATTATTTTGTCCACCCCCTTCATATATATATATATATATATATATATATATATGAGCTAATTAAACTCATTGAAATGAGCTATAGTTTATAACTGATATGACGTGTTGAGTTTTCATTTTTCTTAAACTTCATATCGCTCTGGTTAACACCCATCGAGCTCTCTATATGGATTTACCAATTAATATTTTATATTAAGGTAATCTTTTAGGATTATCCTCACCGCTTACGAACTGACACCTATACCATATATATATATATATATATATTACCTTAGTACAGTTGAAATATCACAGCTGTTAAAAATTAATTCATGGAACAGGTCCAACTCTTTATATATACATTAAACAAAGAGACATGTTTTTAATAAACAGGTGAGATTTTTATTTACTTATTTCCTTTATTTCATTTCATTATGTTATAGCTCATAATATTAATTCAACTTAATTTAATTATTAACATTTTTATATAATTAATACTCATGTTAACATTATATTTATCTATATAATAATTAATAAAATTTAATATTATGAATATATATATATATATATATATATATTGTTTGCTCTGCTTGTGTATTGAGCACTGTTTGTTTAAGCTTACTTGTCTCAGGTTTTTTTTTTGGGCTATGTACTTTAACTGAGGACGTGCGTTGTGGTACAGTGGATATCGGCTCGGAACAAGAAGCCGGGGAGCTGAGTTCGAATTCCAGTTGAATCCATTGTATTCAATTACGCGCAAATAACCTTGGAAAGGTATTAATCCGTCTCTTCCTTCCAGTTATGGGTTAAATAGCAGGACAGATTGGGTTCTATAGCCTTGGTTGGCAACCAGTCTACCGCAGAAAGCAATGGCAACCTACTGCGGGATAATCTTCTGCCCAGTCAGTTATGTCTCTTTCAAGACATGATCGCCCAAGCGTGTATCGCGTATGGCACTTAACTGACTGACTTTGATTGATGTTCTAGTGCTTAGTTTCTTTTTTTATTACCATTATTTCCTTCCGCGTATATACTTGGAGGGTTTTTCAAAATGAGTATTTTTTTTTTAATCATTTCACCCCGAGCAAGGCAGAAGAAATGCCACTGATGAGGGTGGGGAGTTACATAACTGTAAAAAGATTAATTAGAAAAGAGTGAGGAGTACAAACTAGTTAGAAAGGAACAATAGAAAGCTGAGAATGCAGGTGCGATGACAGATACATAGGTGGAGAGAAAGGGAAGGATATACGGGGGTGGGGAGGAGAGAGCTAGAGTTCCAGTGGTTAATAGATGAGTATTGGCATTGCATTTAAATTTCTGGAGGTTGTAGCCGTCAGGAAAGCAAGAATATGGGAGCGAGTTCTACAGGCGGGAAGTGCGAGAGAAGAAGCTGCAGGAGTAGAATTGTCGTCTGCATTTGGCTAACCTGACTGTGAATGGGTGGGACCCAGTTGCCAGTCTGGTTGCACGAGTAAATACCTGTTGAGGAGGCACCAGTGACCTAAGTTTGTCCGAGCAGAAGCCATGAAAGTATTTATAGAACAGACAAAGGGAGGCCATATTTTGACGGTGGGGAAGTGGTTGCAGTGGAGCCGCCAGATTAGTACCTATCACATTACAGACTCTCCTTTGGAGCCTGTCGAGAACACTGAGGAGAACGGCAGGGGCGCCTGACCATAAATGGCAGAAGTACTCCATGCACGGACGGATGGTTGACTTGTATATATGCAGGATGGATTCAGGTGGAAAAAACATCCTGGTTCAACATAGTGACCCAACCTTCTTAGCAGTAGATTTAGCTATGGATTCAAAGGCCGAGGAGGCATAGTGTATTGCTCTCAGGGAGAATTGCTTGGTCCATGCTTATGGGAGGCAGGAGAGGTTGCCTGTAATGGTTGACAGACAGCAGCTTGGTCTTAGACGAATTGAAGTTGACAAGCCCCAGTTCACCACAGAGTGTAGATCCCGTTCAAGGTCAGCAGTGAGATTATGTCTGTCCGCCACGACAGGTTTCTTACTGGTGCGGGAGTATATTGTAGTGTCATCTGCGTAGATGCCTACTTGGGACTTGATCTCATCTGGGAGGTCGTTGATGAAAATAAGGAAGAGCGTTGGGCCCAGGATAGAGCCCTGTGGTACACCAGCATTCATGCTGTAGGATGAAGAGGCACGCCCATTCAAAACTACCTTCATTTTGCGGTTATTTAAAAAAGATTGGATTAGGTCAAGCAGGCGACCGGTAATACCATAACCCTGTAGCTTGCATAGGAGTCCAGAGTGCCAAACCCTGTCGAAAGCCTTGGAGATGTCCAGAGCAACCTGCGCGAGCCTTGTCAGACTCATCAAGGGCCTGGAGCATGTACTCCGTTATGGTTGTTAGCAAGTCGGCTGTGGACCTGGCAAAGCGGAAGCCATATTGCCTGTCAGAGAAGAGTTTGTGGGCAGTGAGATGTTGAACTATTTCAGCATTGATTATGGCCTCGAATACTTTCCAGAATATCGGTAGAATAGTAGAATAATAGGGCAATAGTTGGATGGGTCCGAGGGTTCACCACAATTCTTAAATACAGGAACGACTGAAGAGAACTTCCAGCATGCAGGAAAGCAGGAAGCAGAAATGCAGTAGCAATAAATTTAAATTTATATATATGTGTATATATATATTACAAAAAAGTAAAAGAACAGATATATTTAAACCCACTGTTCAAGCATTTACTTTTATAAAGAGTGCTCGAT
>JBBBDQ010001383.1:1705000-1762500 GCA_037127315.1 Ascarosepion bandense | reverse complement strand
ATGATTAGACATAATAGACATTCATTGTCTCTTATATTTAACAGTATATGTTTAGAAAATTATTTGCTGCCTCGATACACTATATATATAAACTTATTTATAAATAGAACTTTGTGTGTGTGTGTGTGTGTCCGTTACCTATAGACTCCGAAACGGCTGAACCGATTTTCTTGAAAATTTACACAGTTGTGCTATAAGCATTTGTGAGTGTTTTTAGCTAGGCTGTGTGTCGAGGTACCCCCAATAAATATAGAAAATTGATAATCGAAAAAAATCGGGTTATAGAAGGAGTGATCCGATTTTAATAAAATTTGATAAACTCATAGACAAAGACATAAGAAACAATATTCAAAAGTTTCAAGGTTGCAGTTCTTACAATAGTGTAGAAAATTGATAATATATATATAAAAGCTTTCATTACATCCAAGCAACGCCGGGCTATACTGCTAGTATATATATATATATAAATAAATATAAATGACAATAGGAAAATTGTATTAGTTGCCAATGTATTTTATCCAATGTGGACTTTTTCAAGGCAAAAAACGAAATGAAATTTTTTTTCCCTTTCAAACTTTCACATTGGATGAAACGCATTGGCAACTAATACAGTTTTCCTATTGTCATTTACATTTATAAATATTGTCTTTTGTACAGGTTTATCAAATACATACACACACACACACACACACACACACACACACACACACACACACACACACATATATGTATATATTTTCCATTTCTAAATGAGTTATTAAGCAACCCAGGTTTCTACCATGAGTGGTGTATTCAGTTGATTTTCAATAACGGATTTTACCCTTTACCGTTTTTTTTTAAAGAATGCTCATGTAATGGTGTTTTTCTTTAACCCTCATGTAGCGGGGAATTTTTGAACGCACAATTTTTAAAATGACAAGAAATTATAATGTTTCCATCCATGGTTATAAGAAACTACTAGGTATTTTTAGTATGGTTACACTTAGTCATAATTTCCATTCTTTCATATATATATATATATATATATATATATATGCCAGATTGAATAAATTTCAAACATTATCTGCTTATTTTTAATAAAATCCTTTTATACTCACTGATAATCTTTTGCGTATTATAATTGAAAGATGTCAGAGATGAGCTGTAATGTTGACAGATGTTATTATCATTCATTTCTCAATGTACCCAAGCACTTTTAATCTCTTTCCAAGATCATCTTCATTTTAATTATAATATGCAAAAGATTATTTGTGAGTATGAACAGATTTTATTAAAAATAAGCAGACACAATGTTTGCAATTTATTTAATCTGACATGTCTAAAAGAAAATTTCTACCTAAATACATACATTATATATATATATATATATATATATATATATACATAAAAATACATACACACACACACACATATATATATATGTGATACTTTATATTCATATTTTATATTTCATGCATAAGAGTGGACCTGATGATGTATAGGTTTTTCCAGTATATGAGAACACCTGATTATATGTAGGTTGTGTTAATCTTGGATGCAGTCGATCGTGCATTCTTGAACTGATTATATCTTCATGTATTGATTATTCTACCCATATGTGTGCAGGTTAGTATCAAGATCCGAATGATATGTGCCGTTATATATGGATATATATGTGTAATGTTTGTTAAGATGTATGAAATGTGAAATACACCACCTCGTTTGGGAGTGAAAAGTAGATGGATATGTCTAGACAGGCGTCAGTCAGTTAAGTGCCATACGTGATACACGCTTGGGCGATCATGTCTCGAAAGAGACATGACTGACTGGGCAGAAAATTATCCCGCGGTAGGTTGCCATTGCGTTCTGCGGTAGACTGGTTGCCGACCAAGGCTATAGAACCCAATCTGTCCTGCTATTTAACCCATAACTGGAAGGAAGAGACGGATTAATACCTTTCCCAAGGGTATTTGCGCGTAAGTGAATACAATGGATTCAACTGGAATTTGAACTCGGCTCCCCTGGCTTCTAGTTCCGAGCTGATATCTACTGTACCACAACGCACAGGCATACATTGTCTTTATACATACGGGTCTATAAAAATTTGTTTATATATATATGGATGTGTATGCATGTGTGCGTAGATCCGCTTCTCATAAATTTGTGAGTCTGTGAACACAATAATTGTATGTAGATATAAATAGATGAATATATGTATGAAGAAAACACGTGCATATGTGTGCGGAAGCATCTATGAGTAGATATGCATATGGATGTGAGGATGTATGTAAGTATGGAAGTATATGCATAATTTGTGAGTATGTGTGAGAATTGTTAGCATACTTACATATATATGGTTAAATAAAATAAAGACAAGAGGAAAACTGTATTTTAAATCGCCTTCATCTTAACGTCGCGTGACTTTGCAATTACACATGAAGAAATTCTAAAAACTGAAATATTCCGTTAATTTTTTGAAATGATTTGTGAGCGTATTTGTGGTTACCAACACTAATTTTGTTTATAGATACATAATTTAGAATAAAGCTCATTTCGTCTTTCTGCCTTGAAAAAGTCCATCACGGACGAAACGCGTAGGCGATTAAAAATACAGCTTTCCTCTTGTCTTTATTTTATTTAACCATACTGTCCTTAATCTCGGATTAAAACTGAGTATATTTTTACATATATATATATATAACACTATTTATACACGTTGAAATCCCATCTTTATAAAATATATATGTGAGTATACGAACGCAAAATTCGTATGTGGGCATGAATAAATGTAAGTCTATAGGTATGTATAAGTATAAACAGTCACATTTGTATGTATATATGTGGATGTGTGCACATGTGTGTATGTGGATATATGTTAGTGGACATTGGTGTGTTAATTTGTGGGGTTACACATACATACGTATCCATGGAATTGGAAGTAGGCATTTAATGACTTGGTGGTCAACATCTTCGTGACTGGTCTGGATACCCCCAGCTGGGATGACGCCAATGTCTCTGTCCTGACTCATTTTCTTATTTTTCTCCTCAGTTAAAAGAAATGCTTATCCTGGCAAAAATTTTTGTACCAAATAGAATGAACATTGTGTGGTCTGATGAAATGAGGTAATTTAGCTTATTGAAATGAATGATAATTTATAACCAATTTAAATGACGTGCTGAGTTTTCCTTTATAAATAATATATATATATTACGGAAAATCCCAAAGATTAAAGAAATGGTTTTAACAACCAACATTTTAATTTATTTGTTTAGACATTATTTTTAATTGATACTTGTATTTGAGCGGATATTCTGTTTTTAATCAAACAGTATATATATTTATTTCTATCGACCTGATTATTTGCGATAAATTTTGTTATGAAAATGTGAGTCATTTGGCAGGATTCGAACCTGCAACCCCTCTCAACATATATCAACATATGACACACATTTTTGCAATAAAATTTATCGTAAATAATCAGGCCTGTAAAAATAAATATATAAATATACTGTTTCATTAAAAACAGAATATCTACTCAAATGTGCGTATCAATTAAAATTAATGTTCAAATATATATATATATATATATATATATATATATATATACAATCATGCTCTCCTATAGACTTACCTGTCACCTTTCTGATCAGAGTACAATTAAACAACATTTCTCAGAAAAACATAACCATGTAGGTAATATCAGACAGATTTTAGTCAACAATACAATAATCCTCACTAATAGGCACAGTAAAAAGAACCTTCAGATATTGGAGGCCATCTACATTAAATCCAAACAACCCACACTTAATAAAATCACGTTTAAATCTGGTCATAACACATTACATTGCATTTGAATATATAGTTCTGTTGTCATTTCGCGCTATCACACAGTGTGATGTCATAGAACCGCATTACAAATTTGCGAACTGTGTTTGCTATTTTTGGTAACTGTTGCTGTTGATTAGCAGAGTTTTATGTGAACACAAATTAAAATTATCTTTGATGTTGGATGTTTTTGTGTTACCATCCTTATAACCTCTCTGAAGATGGCTCATGTGAGCCGAAAGCTTAGAACCAAATTAATAAAAAATTATCCAAATGTTGGAGAATTTTTGTCTTTATTTTCGCCTAAAATTAAAGCCAAAATACGATGTTTAGAATGGCTCATGATTAAACATAATAGACATTCATTGTCTCTTATATTTAACAGTATATGTTTTGAAAATTATTTGCTGCCCCCATACACTAAATATATACATATCTATCTATCTATCTATATATATATATATATATATATATATATATAGTTATAGATGTCCAGTCCGTAAACGGCGAGGATAATCTAACAAGATTAACTTAATATAAAATATTAAGTGTTATATCTATATAGAGAGCTCAATGGATGTTATCCAGAACAATATATATATACATTTTTAGGCATTTAAAATAACATGCCTAGCCACATACACAATTCCAGAAAACCCGAGTTGAAAACACAACCATACTTAAACACGAAAATAATAAACAAAAACTAAAAATTCTCGAAGCTATATACATAAAACTGCTGAAATCTAACCTGAACAAAATAAACTATGAAATCTCCACAAATATCCTTAAATGTCTATAATTAATAACAGAAGCCACTGGTTTATTCCAATGGCTTCCCATATGTAATATTTCTTGTTTTCACTTTCGCTTGGTCATGTATGACGTCATGAGCTGTGATGCGACATTTGCTCTCAGCATCTTAAATGCATGAGTTTGTTGTTGCTTGAAAATCTTTCATGTAAACAAAAACAGTTTGTCATTATTGTTTGTCCGTGTTTATAATATATAATGTAATTTGACATCTTTGAAAATGGCTTATGTAAGCTGAAAGCTTAGATTGTATTATTAAAAAATTATGTATCAATACTGTAATTTTCTTTCTTCATTCAATGATAATGCTATTAAGCTTATCAGAGAATATAAAAAAAATTACATAAAATAAATAGAAAAACTTGTCTATATTATTTAATGAAACATGTATTAATTAAAAAATGCTGCCTAAATAGACACAATATCTATAAATAAGTTTCTTGGTTATTCAGGCCGGTAGATGTAAATAAATATACTGTTTAAGTATAGAAAATAAAGCATCAACACAAATACAAGTGTCCATTAAAAGCAATTTTTAAAAGAATCCATTTTATAACATTTCCTAAAAGAAATCGTTTTTGTTTACATTTGTGTAAATAATTGCAATACGACATCTTAGAAATATAGACAGATATTGAAAGTGAATATGGCCACAAAGATGAGGACAACAGTCTAGTAATGTAATTAGTGTAAATAATTGCAATACCACATTTCAGAAATATAGACAGATATTGAAAGTGAATATTGCAACAAAGATGAGGACAACAGTCTAAACAATGTAATTAGTGTAAATAATTGCAATACCACATCTCAGAAATATAGACAGATATTGAAAGTGAATATTGCAACAAAGATGAGGACAACAGTCTAAACAATGTAATTAGTGTAAATAATTGCAATACCACATCTCAGAAATATAGACAGATATTGAAAGTGAATATTGCAACAAAGATGAGGACAACAGTCTAAACAATGTAATTAGTGTAAATAATTGCAATACCACATCTCAGAAATATAGACAGATATTGAAAGTGAATATGGCCACAAAGATGAGGACAACAGTCTAAACAATGTAATTAGTGTAAATAATTGCAATACCACATTTCAGAAATATAGACAGATATTGAAAGTGAATATGGCCACAAAGATGAGGACAACAGTCTAAACAATGTAATTAGTGTAAATAATTGCAATACCACATTTCAGAAATATAGACAGATATTGAAAGTGAATATTGCAACAAAGATGAGGACAACAGTCTAACCAATGTAATTAGTGTAAATAATTGCAATACCACATTTCAGAAATATAGACAGATATTGAAAGTGAATATGGCAACAAAGATGAGGACAACAGTCTAAACAATGTAATTAATTGTAATACTGTACTACCACATTTCAGAAATATAGACAGATATTGAAAGTGAATATGGCAACAAAGATGAGGACAACAGTCTAAACAATGTATCAATGTAAATAATTGCAATACCACATTTCAGAAATATAGACAGTGATATTGAAAGTGAATATGGCAACAAAGATGAGGACAATAGTCTAAACAATGTAATTAGTGTAAATAATTGCAATACCACATTTCAGAAATATAGACAGATATTGAAAGTGAATATGGCAACAAAGATGAGGACAACAGTCTAAACAATGTAATTAGTGTAAATAATTGCAATACCACATTTCAGAAATATAGACAGATATTGAAAGTGAATATGGCAACAAAGATGAGGACAACAGTCTAAACAATGTAATTAATGTAAATAATTGCAATACCACATTTCAGAAATATAGACAGATATTGAAAGTGAATATGGCAACAAAGATGAGGACAACAGTCTAAACAATGTATTAGTGTAAATAATTGCAATACCACATTTCAGAAATATAGACAGATATTGAAAGTGAATATTGCAACAAAGATGAGGACAACAGTCTAAACAATGTAATTAGTGTAAATAATTGCAATACCACATCTCAGAAATATAGACAGATATTGAAAGTGAATATGGCAACAAAGATGAGGACAATAGTCTAAGCAATGTAAACAGTTTAAATAATTACAATATCACATCTCAGAAGTATAGACAAAATCTGTTCTAAGTTTCTCTTAGGGGATGCAAGTTTGAATCCTGACAAATGATGCAATATGTGTGTTTTCCGAACATATACTGTTAAATATAAGAGACAATGAATGTCTATTATGTTTAATCATGAACCGTTCTAAACATCGTATTTTGGATTTAATTTCAGGTGAAAATAAAGACAAAAATTCTCCAACATCTAGATATTTTTTTATTATGCTGGTTCTAAGCTTTCGGCTCACATGAGCCATCTTCAGAGAGGTTACAGGGATGTTAACAATAAGACATCCACCATCAAAGATGATTTTATCTTGTGTTGACATAAAACATTGCTAAGCAGTGATAACAGTCACCAAATAGCAGACGCAGTTCCTAAATTTGTAATGCGGTTCTATGACGTCACACCCCGTGAGAGATCGAAATGTTAACAGAACCATATGTCTAAATGAAATGTAATTTGTTGTGACCAGATTGAAATTTCCAGATTGAAATATACTTAGAACCAGCATAATAAAAAAAATATATCCAAATGTTGGAGAATTTTTGTCTTTATTTTCACCTGAAATTAAAACCAAAATATGATGTTTAGAACGACTCATGATTAAACAAAATAGATATTCATTGTCTCTTATATTGAACAGTACATGTTTAGAAAACTAACTGCTGCCTCAATATACTATATATATATATATATATATATATATATATATATATATTTCTTTTCACTACATTTATACATATATATTAATTTTGTGCAAAGGAAGTTCAAGGAAAATTACAGAAAAATTGTAAAACAGTTTCTTTTCTCGCACTTCTCGACTGTGGAATTCTCTTCCACATGACTGCTTCCCTGACAGCTACAATCTCCAGGAGTGTCAATAGACACCTCCTAACACAATAACTCGCTTCCATTCCTTCAAACACTCTTCCCATCCTCCAAACTATCTATCACCCTGCTTCTGACATTTCCTATATCTAACCACTCTTTCTATTTACCTTCCCCTATGTAGCCCCAAGCGCAATAGTGACAGTGGAATGCCTTGCTTGCGGTGAAACAATTAAAAAAAAAAAAGTCTGTAAAAATGAATAGTTGGACTTAGTCTGTTGGTGAGTTCAAGGGTTAATGATGTGCATTTCTATACCATGTGCATTTTATTTTTGCATTCTACATCAAGATGAGGACAACAGCCTGAACGATGTAAGTAATTACAATACCTCATCTCAGAAATATAGACAGATATTGAAAGTGAATATTGCAACAAAGATGAGGACTACAGGCCAAAAGATGTAGTTTAAATAATTACAATATCTCATCTCAGAAATAAAGACAAATATTGAAGGTGAATATGGCCATAGAGATGAGGACAACAGTCAAACAATGTAAATATTGTAAATAATTACAATACCACATCTCAGAAATATAGACAGATATTGAAAGTGAATATGGCCACAGAGATGAGAACAACAGCCCGAACAATGGAAACAGTTTAAATAATTACAATATCTCATCTCAGAAATATAAACAGATGTTGAAGAAGTGAGTATGACAATAAAGATGAGGTCAACAGTCGGAACAATATAAATAGTGTTAATAATGGCAATATCTCAGAAATACAAACAGATGGTGACGGAGTGAATATGGTAGTAAAGATGAGAAACACAGTTCGAACAATGTAAATAGTGTAAATAATTACAATATCACATCTCAGAAATATAGACAGATATTGAGGGTGAATATGGCCACAAAGATGGGGACAACATTCTGAACAATGTAAATAGTGTAAATAATTACAATATTACATCTCAGAAGTATCGACAAAATCTGTTCTAAATTCATATATTTTATTCTAATACTTTTCATTATCTCGGTCATTTTCAAGAACTGATCTGGTGTCTACGTGGTAGTTAGAATTCTTTTGTCTACATCTTAGTTTTTTTTGGGAAGCAGAAGCAATGAAAGCACAAGCCGGTTGATGTGAGGCTCAGTGGTGAACTAATGAGGTAGAAAAAGAGAGTAATAAGAACAAAGTAGACCTGCAAGAGAAAGAGAGATAGAAAGAGAGACAGAAAGAAAGAAAAAGTGAGAGATAGAAAGAGAGAGAAAGACAAAGGGAGAGAAAGAAAATGAAAGGGAGAGAAAGAGAGAAAGTGAGAAAGAGAACTAGTGAGAGAAAGAAATAGAAAGAGAGAGAGAAGTAGAGTGAGAAAGAGAGATAGAAAAAGAGAGAGAGAGAGAGAGAGAGAGAGAGAGAGAGACAGAAAACAATAGTAAACATTAAAATCAGTCATTGAAAATCGCCTGAAGACACTACTCATGGTAGAAAGCCAGGTTACGTAGTAACTCTTTTACAAATGGAAAATATTTAAAAATTTCTACAATATAATTGTATTGCACACTTTTAATACAAATGTACACTGGTCTAGTTTTATTATGACCAAAAACTAAGTAATTAAACAATATATATATTATATATAACATGTCAAAATTTCCTCTCTCTCATTCTATGGCTTATGGAGTAGAGACTCCAGCTGATACCAAATTGGTTGATTTTCAAAATCAACCAGCAGAAGCAGGTAGATATCTAGCCACACTGATGAGCTGTGATACAGCAAAACAGGCTTGTATCTAGATGACAAATATATATATATATTTTAATTTTTTACTTTTTATATAAAGTAAAAAATTAAAAAATTTAATTTTGTTGAATGGCCATTTCAGTGAGAAAATTCTTGCTTCATTAGCAACGCCTGAAAAAAAAACTGACTTACTTTATATATTTGGGTCTGTAAATAGATAATACTATTTACATTGAGCCCTTCACCTTGATCAATTTTAATATTAATAAAATTAATATTAATAGGATCTGGTTTTTGGGATTTTACTTATTTGCTCATCTGTCAGCGTTCTTATAAAAAAGAAAAAGATAAACGGTAAAATCAGTTATTGAAAATCGCCTGAAGACACCACTCATGGTAGAAACCTAGGTCGCGTAATAACTCATTTAAAAATGAAAAACATAATATATATATATCATCATCATCATTTATCCATCACACCCAATGGTGCATAGGGCAGCAACGTTTTGTTGCTCTTTCTGTAACAAACTGTTTTTTACGGGGCAGGTTTGTTAGACCTGAACCCAACCCCCAAGCCTGGAGGACCTAATATATATATATATATATATATATAAATATATATATATATAATATTGTTATAATTATAGTGTTTAAAATTTTTATATTAGTAATAATGTATTTGTTATATGATACAAGAGGTATCATATTATATTATGTTATATGATACAATATATGATACAAGAGGTATCGTATTATATTATGTTATATGATACAATATATGATACAAGAGGTATCATATTATATTATGTTATATGATACAATATATGATACAAGAGGTATCGTATTATATTATGTTATATGATACAATATATGATACAAGAGGTATCATATTATATTATGTTATATGATACAATATATGATACAAGAGGTATCATATTATATTATGTTATATGATACAATATATTTTTTTTTTTTTTTTTTTTTTTAATCATTTCACCCCGAGCAAGGCAGAAACGCCACTGATGTGCAGGGGGTTACATAAATGTAGAAAGATTAATTAGAAAAGAGTGAGGAGTACAAGCTAGTTAGAAAGGAACAATAGAAAACTGAGAAAGCAGGTGCAATGACAGGTACATGGGCGGAGAGAAAGGGAAGGTTATACAGGGGAGGGGAGAGAGAGCTAGAGGCCAGTGGTTAGTAGGTGAGTATTAACTTTGCTTTTAAATTTCTGGAGGTCGTAGCCGTCAGGAAAGCAAGAATACGGGAGTGAGTTCCACAGGCGGGAAGTGCGAGAGAGGAAGCTGCAGGAGTAGAATTGTCGTCTGCGTTTGGCTAACCTGACTGTGAATGGGTGGGACCCAGTTGCCAGTCTGGTTGAACGGGTAAACACCTGTTGAGGAGGCATCAGTGACTTAAGCTCATCCGAGCAGAAGCCATGAAAGTATTTATAGAAGAGACAGAGGGAGGCCACATTTCGACGATGAGAAAGTGGCTGCAGACGAGTCGCCAGATCAGTACCTATCACATTACAGACTCTCCTTTGGAGCTTGTCAAGAACACTGAGGAGAACGGCAGGGGCACCTGACCATAAATGGCAGCAGTACTCCATGCACGGACGGATGGTTGACTTGTATATATGCAGGATGGATTCAGGTGGAAAAAACATCCTGGATCGACATAGTGACCCAATCTTCTTAGCAGTAGATTTTGCTATGGATTCAATATAGTGCTTCCATTTGAGGTCTGAGGACAGGGTAAGTCCGAGGAGGCGTAGTGTATTACTCTCCGGGAGAATCATCTGGTCCATGCTTATGGGAGGCAGAAGAGGTTGCCTGTAATGGTTGACAGACAACAGCTTGGTCTTAGAGGAATTAAAGTTGACAAGCCACTTCTTGCCCCAGTTCACCACAGAGTGTAGATCCCGCTCAAGGTCAGCAGCGAGATTATGTCTGTCCGCCACGACAGGTTTCTTACTGGAGCGGGAGTATATTGTAGTGTCATCTGCGTAGATGCCTACTTGGGACCTGATCTCGTCTGGGAGGTCGTTGATGAAAATAAGGAAGAGCGTTGGGCCCAGGATAGAGCCTTGTGGGACACCTGCATTCGTGCTGTAGGACGAAGAGGCACGCCCATTCAGAACGACCTTCATTTTGCGGTTATTTAAGAAAGATTGGATTAGGTCAAGCAGGCGACCGGTAATACCATAACCGCGTAGTTTGCATAGGAGGCCAGGGTGCCAAACCCTGTCGAAAGCCTTGGAGATATCCAGAGCAACCGCGCGAGCCTCGTCAGACTCATCAAGGGCCTGTAGCATGTACTCCGTTACAGTAGTTAGCAGGTCGGCTGTGGACCTGTCAAATCGGAATCCATATTGCCTGTCGGAGAACAGCTTGTGGGCGGTGAGATGATGAACTATTTCAGCATTTATTATAGCCTCGAACACTTTCCCGAATATTGGTAGGAGACTGATAGGGCGATAGTTGGATGGGTCCGAGGGTTCACCACAATGATACAAGAGGTATCATATTATATTATGTTATATGATACAATATATGATACAAGAGGTATCATATTATATTATGTTATATGATACAATATATGATACAAGAGGTATCATATTATATTATATGATACAATATATGATACAAGAGGTATCATATTATATTATATGATACAATATATGATACAAGAGGTATCATATTATATTATGTTATATGATACAATATATGATACAAGAGGTATCGTATTATATTATGTTATATGATACAATATATGATACAAGAGGTATCATATTATATGATACAATATATGATACAAGAGGTATCATATTATATTATGTTATATGATACAATATATGATACAAGAGGTATCATATTACATTATATGATACAATATATGATACAAGAGGTATCATATTATATTATATGATACAATATATGATACAAGAGGTATCATATTATATTATATGATACAATATATGATACAAGAGGTATCATATTATATTATATGATACAATATATGATACAAGAGGTATCATATTATATGATACAATATATGATACAAGAGGTATCATATTATATGATACAATATATGATACAAGAGGTAACATATTATATGATACAATATATGATACAAGAGGTATCATATTATATGATACAATATATGATACAAGAGGTATCATATCATATTATATGATACAATATATGATACAAGAGGTATCATATTATATGATACAATATATGATACAAGAGGTATCATATTATATTATGTTATATGATACAATATATGATACAAGAGGTATCATATTATATTATGTTATATGATACAATATATGATACAAGAGGTATCATATGATACAATATATGATACAAGAGGTATCATATTATATTATATGATACAATATATGATACAAGAGGTATACTCTTATATTATATTATATGATACAATATATGATACAAGAGGTATTTTGGCATGATATTATATGATACAATATATGATACAAGAGGTATCATATTATATTATATGATACAATATATGATACAAGAGGTATCATATTATATTATATGATACAATATATGATAAGAGGTATCATATTATATTATATGATACAATATATGATACAAGAGGTATCATATTATATTATATGATACAATATATGATACAAGAGGTATCATATTATATTATATGATACAATATATGATACAAGAGGTATCATATTATATTATATGATACAATATATGATACAAGAGGTATCATATTATATTATGTTATATGATACAATATATGATACAAGAGGTACTCATATTATATTATATGATACAATATATGATACAAGAGGTATCATATTATATTATATGATACAATATATGATACAAGAGGTATCATATTATATTATATGATACAATATATGATACAAGAGGTATCATATTATGTTATATGATACAATATATGATACAAGAGGTATCATATTATATTATATGATACAATATATGATACAAGAGGTATCATATTATATTATGTTATATGATACAATATATGATACAAGAGGTATCATATTATATTATATGATACAATATATGATACAAGAGGTATCATATTATATTATGTTATATGATACAATATATGATACAAGAGGTATCGTATTATATTATGTTATATGATACAATATATGATACAAGAGGTATCATATTATATGATACAATATATGATACAAGAGGTATCATATTATATGATACAATATATGATAGCAAGAGGTATCATATTATATTATGTTATATGATACAATATATGATACAAGAGGTATCATATTACATTATATGATACAATATATGATACAAGAGGTATCATATTATATTATATGATACAATATATGATACAAGAGGTATCATATTATATTATATGATACAATATATGATACAAGAGGTATCATATTATATGATACAATATATGATACAAGAGGTATTATATTATATGAACAATATATGATACAAGAGGTATCATATTATATGATACAATATATGATACAAGAGGTATCATATTATATTATGTTATATGATACAATATATGATACAAGAGGTATCATATTATATTATGTTATATGATACAATATATGATACAAGAGGTATCATATGATACAATATATGATACAAGAGGTATCATATTATATTATATGATACAATATATGATACAAGAGGTATCATATTATATTATGTTATATGATACAATATATGATACAAGAGGTATCATATTATATTATATGATACAATATATGATACAAGAGGTATCATATTATATTATATGATACAATATATGATACAAGAGGTATCATATTATATTATATGATACAATATATGATACAAGAGGTATCATTATATTATATGATACAATATATGATACAAGAGGTATCATATTATATTATATGATACAATATATGATACAAGAGGTATCATATTATATTATGTTATATGATACAATATATGATACAAGAGGTATCATATTATATTATGTTATATGATACAATATATGATAAGAGGTATCATATTATATTATGTTATATGATACAATATATGATACAAGAGGTATCATATTATATTATGTTATATGATACAATATATGATACAAGAGGTATCATATTATATTATGTTATATGATACAATATATGATAAGAGGTATCATATTATATTATATGATACAATATATGATACAAGAGGTATCATATTATGTTATATGATACAATATATGATACAAGAGGTATCATATTATGTTATATGATACAATATATGATACAAGAGGTATCATATTATATTATATGATACAATATATGATACAAGAGGTATCATATTATATTATATGATACAATATATGATACAAGAGGTATCATATTATATTATGTTATACAGATACAATATATGATACAAGAGTCAAAGAGAATGTAATTGAGAAGAGAATAAAGAACAGGATGCAAGGAGACAGAAGATGACTTTTGATTTTGTCTTTACATTTTTGAAGAGGGTAGTTGAGAGGAAAGCAGGAAGCCAGAATAGAGTTCCACAAATGAGAGATGTCGAAGAAGGAGCTATTAGCGGAAAACTTATGGTTAGATCAAGTAAATTTGACAGTGAACTTATGAAATCTAGGTACCAATCTAATAAATATAGTGCATTCATCACAACGTATTTTCTATCTTTACTCATATCTATAGATATATTAATCTCTTCATATCTATCTATCTATCTATCTACAATTCTTGCTATTATCCCAGTCATCTATCTATCTATCTATCTACAATTCTTGCTATTATCCCAGTCATCTATCTATCTATCTATCTATCTATCTACAATTCTTGCTATTATCCCAGTCATCTATCTATCTATCTATCTATCTATCTATCTACAATTCTTGCTATTATCCCAGTCATCTATCTATCTATCTATCTATCTATCTACAATTCTTGCTATTATCCCAGTCATCTATCTATCTATCTATCTATCTATCTACAATTCTTGCTATTATCCCAGTCATCTATCTATCTATCTATCTATCTATCTATCGATCTATCTATCTAAACAGACAGACAGACAGACAAATGTCTGGGTCAGCTTGTTATTTACCAATCTAACTGATCATTATTTGTTAGTTGATGTTTCTCAGTGTCTATCTATCTATCTATCTATCTATAATTCTTGCTATTTTCCTGGTCATCTATCTATCTATCTTGCTATTATCCCAGTCATCTTTTTTTTTTAATCATGTCACCCCAAGCAAGGCATTCCACTGCAACTATAGTGCAGGGGGTTACATAGAGGGATTGGGGATAGGAAATGTCAGAAGGAGGGTGATAGACGACTTAGGATGTACATAGGGAGAGAGTTGGAGAGAGTGGGTGTGAGTTAGTGTGTTAGGAGGTGTCTATTGACCTTACGTTTAAATTCGTGGAGGTTGTAGCCGTCGGGGAAGCAAGCATACAGTAGGGAATTCCACAGGCGGGAAGTGTGAGGAAAGAAGCTGTTGGCTTAGAAATTGTAAAAGGGTGGGACCTAGTTGCCAATCCAGTATCTCGTGCAAATTCCCATCGGGGGGGTACCAGTGATTTCAGTTCGTCAGAGCGGAAGCCATGAAAGTATTTATAGAAGAGGCACAGGGAAGCCATGTCATGCCGGTGAGAGAGATACTGCAGGCAGTCAACCAAGTCGGTATCAATCACATTACAGATTCTTCGCTGTATTTTGTCAAGAACCCTGAGGAGAATAGAAGAGGCACCCGACCAGATGTGGCAGCAGTACTCAATACACGGGCGGATGGTGGATTTATATAATTGCAGGATAGATTCAGACGGAAAGAATTTCCGGGCCTTGCACAAAGAGCCGACTTTCATAGCTGTGGATTTAGCAATGGATTCAACGTAGTCATTCCTCTTGAGGTCCGTTGAGAGTGTCAGGCCAAGCAGGCCTAGTGATTTACTCTCTGGGAGGCAAGCCTGTTCCATGCTAATGGGAGGGAGGTGCGGTTGTCTGTGGTGGTTAATTGACAGCAGCTTCGTTTTGGAAGAATTGAATTTAACGAGCCATTTCTTACCCCAATCCATCACAGATTGGAGGTCCTTCTCAAGCTCGGCAGCGAGGGTCGCCTTGTCACCTACACCAGATTTTTGATCGAGGCGAGAGTAAACTGTGGTATCATCGGTGTACATGCCTACTTGTGATCTTATGGTATCGGGGAGATCATTGATGTAGATTAGAAAGAGCGTAGGACCTAGGATAGAGCCTTGGGGTACACCTGCATTTCTAGGGTAGTTCTGGGAGCATGTCCGTTTCTATCTACCTATTTATCTATCTATCTATTATCTCAGTCATCTATCTATCTATTATCCCAGTCATCTATCTATCTATCTATCTATCTATTCTATTCATTTTCCAGTCATCTATCTATCTATCTATCTATCTATCTATTATTCCAGTCATCTATCTATCTATCTATCTATCTATTATTCCAGTCATCTATCTATCTATCTATTTATCTATTATCCCAGTCATCTATCTATCTATCTATTATTTCCCAGTCATCTTATCCCTATCTATCTATTATCCCATCATCTATCTATCTATCTATTATCCCAGTCATCTATCTATCTATCTATCTATCTATTTATCTATTATCCCAGTCATCTATCTATCTATCTATCTATCTATCTATTTATCCCTATTATCCCAGTCATCTATCTATCTATCTATCTATTTATCTATTATCCCAGTCATCTATCTATCTATCTATTTATCTATTATCCCAGTCATCTATCTATCTATCTATCTATCTATTTATCTATTATCCCAGTCATCTATCTATCTATCTATCTATCTATTTCCCTATTATCCCAGTCATCTATCTATCTATCTATCTATCTATTTATCTATTATCCCAGTCCCATCTATCTATCTATCTATCTATATCCCAGTCATCTATCTATCTATCTATCTATTATCCCAGTCATCCTATCTATCTATCATCCCAGTCATCTTATTTCTATCTATCTATTATCCCAGTCATCTATCTATCTAGTCATCTGTCTGCCTGTCTGCCTCTCTCTCTCTTATTTGACTATTTCTATCTATCTATCTATCTAGTCATCTGTCTGCCTGTCTGCCTCTCTCTCTCTTATTTGACTATTTCTATCTATCTATCTATCTAGTCATCTGTCTGCCTGTCTGTCTCTCTCTCTCTTATTTGACTATTTCTATCTATCTATCTATCTATCTATCTATCTATCTAGTCATCTGTCTGTCTGTCTGTCTGTCTCTTATTTGACTATTTCTATCTCTCTATTTTGGTCTGTTCCTGTCACTCTGTTTAAAATCTTGGGCTTGCATAACATATTTTTATTAAATATTTTATCATTTTTTGAACAACACCTTTTAAAAATGCAGATTGAAAACCCTGGTGAATATTCATGAGACCATTCAACATTGAAACAGAAAAGGAGATTCAAGGTGTGCAAGTCTAAAAATCAGGATATGAGTGAAGGCCAAAAATTATGCCAAAGAGTTCAACATGATAAACCATATCCTCATGTCCGTTTCTCTCCCTGGAACTTAACCTTTTTGGGTTTTTGGCAATGTCTTCACTCAGAGAACAAATAGTTATTTGACCTGCTTGCAATGAATAGAAATTAGTAGCTTCATTCTCCATCTTTAATGATTCAAGTTAAAAAAAACAAACAAACATAGCAAGCCACTGAACAGACTGTGAGATCTGATTTCCATCCCAATTCCCACCCCTAAACATCTTGATAGAGAAACGAAGCTCATCACTCCAAAGAAAATGGTACAAGCATTCTTTCAATGTTTGAAGCAATGCCTCATGACAAGCGTTTCATGAGGAGATGGGAAAATGGTGCTTCTGATAAGCTTGGAAAGTTTCAAGTGAATCTATTTCAATATTTTTCTCTGAAGCTGTTCTTGATTAATCTCTTATTCACACACACACACACACACACACACATACACACACACACGCATATATTAAAATTAGGAAGATCATATGGAGATCTATCTAACTCTTAGTCTCTTCCTATCTATCTATCTATCTATTTTCATTTGTTCATATCTATCTATCTATCTATCTATCTATCTGAGTTTTCTCCTGATCTATCTATCTAGAAGTCCCAAAGATCTGTGCTCTGGCACTTGTAGTAGAGTTGTCTAAAGGATGCCATATCAGATTGGTGATTTCTTCAAAACACACACACACACACACACACACACACACACACACACACACAGATATATTAAAATTAAGAAAATCATGTAGAGATCTACATAACTCTTAGTATCTTCCTATCTATTAGTTTCTACATCCCTATCTAGAAGACCTAAAGATTTTTTTTTAAAGTAGTATATATATATATATATATATATATATATAGCCTTTGAGATTTGAAAAAAGAAATCACTCAACTCGTGGTCGAGAGTGAGGGAAAATTTACTTACCCCAAAATCATTTTACTCGACCGAATTCATTTTCTTAATAGTCACTATACATAAACAGATAGCAAATCGCTGACACAAAAGAAAAAATGAAATTTTAATTAAAACTTTGAATGTGTTAGAAAAGATTTAAAAGTTTTTAAAAAAATAATAACAACAAAATTTGATCTTTCTTCTTAATAATAGCATAAACATTTTGATGATAAGATTTTGTTTTTATTAAGTTGGAGCCCTTTTAATACCTTGATATGCTGCTTATTTTTTTCAATTGAGTTGAAGTACCTAAATTTGTACTTTCTTTCTTCTGTTTGACTACAACTTCCATTTCATAGAGGATAAAAAATAAAAAATCTGATTTTCTCAATGATTTTCTATAAAAAAATTACTTACATGTATAATTTGTATTTTTGGTGTGTGGTTGAAAGAAGTATGCATATATTTTTTCTTTTGTTCAAATGTTCATTTTTAATTTTCGTAAGTGGGGAGGAAATCTATATGTTGAGTCAAGGATAATATTTCCAAATAAGTTTCTAAAATTGTTGGTGACAGAGACATTTTGGCTCCATTCTGGAAGCATTAACTAAATGAATGTTTACATTGACCGGAATGATAAAAGCGAGACAGGAGCTTGTCAATCTAAATTTCATTTGTTAGATCTTGCTCTGATGATTTCGGGATGTCACTGTCTTTTGTTTAATCACACATTTTGATGTAAATCAGGCATCATGCATAAGACCAAATAGTTCAATAATGTCATTGTAGGTGATTCTAAGTAACTTGTGAACCTTCAATGGCATACTTTTGGGTTGTAAAAGGAATCAGATTTCCTTTTTCTATATTTGAAGGGACACGTTTCATTGTGAGATTTTTAATTGACCGTGGGCAAGTAAAGCAATAAACTTTAATCGCCCAATTAAGTTTTTAATCCACTGAGTTGATCAAGCGAGTAAAATCTCAAAGGCTGTATATATATATATGGCTCATTCAGTAATGAATTAGACCACTTTGGCTACTGGTGTATGATACATCACATGCTAAAAGTCTGCCTCCTTCTACCAAGCGCCCATAGCTCAGAGGTAGAATTGTCGACTGATACCAAATCGGTTGGGTTTCAATCCTGGATAAAAAGCAGTTGGATGTCTAACTGCACTGATGAGCTGTGATACAGCAAAACAGATCTGTCTGCGGATGACTATATGACTATTCAACTAAGTGAAAAACTTCTTCACATCAATTATATATATATATGTCAATTTTTGAAATTGTAGCTATTGTTTCCATAAGTCTATGGAAGGGAGTTCCACAGATAGGAAGTGTGAGAAAAAAAACTGTAGAGTAGAAGAGACTGTGAAATTTGACTATTTTGACAGTAAAAAGGTGGGACCTAGATGCCAATCTAGTAGCATGATGTAGTTGGGGCTCCAAAGAGATAAGCTTGTTAGAGCAGAAGCCATGAAAATATTTATAGAAAAGACAGAGGGAAGCCACATCCTGTCAGTGAGAAAGTGACTGAAGTTGAACTGCTAAATCAGGATTGATTACATTGCAGATCCTCCTTTGGATTTTGTCGAGAACCTCAAGATAGATAGCAGCATGGCTGTATCTGACAACCGGGCACACCGGACACGGGTCTGGGCCGATCCATGCAATCATAGTGAAAATCTGGGTGAGGAAAAATGTCTTTGTCAGAAATCAAACTAAACAATTCACGAAGAAAGAAAGAAGGAAAGAAAAACGAAGAAAACATCCAAATGAACGCAGTAAAAATCTGTTTGTTTATTTATTAATTTTTGGAGAAAAGACTGGTTATACTCAGAAAGTTCGAACCCGATTTCCTGCTTTAGTTCACGTTCTGTGCCTAATTTCCATTGGAATAGCCGAGAAAATCCTCAAAAATCATAGTTTCTGGAAACAGATGACACTTATGATGTCATCACATTGTCAACTAATAAATTCGGGCAATTTTCTCTGTGCTCAGAGTTTTTTTTAGCATCAGCTATGGTCCTGGACAGCAGGAGCAACCAACCGCATATGGCAAAAGCACCCAATACACAGACAAATTTTAAATTTTGAAAAGAACAGATTTAAATTAAATAAAAAAAAAAATGATTTATAATTTTTGAAAAAACAAATTTAAAACAAAGTTGATGTAAAATTTTTTTTTGTAACATATTTTAAAATTTCTGGAAACCAGATTTATTTGTCTTTCAAATTTTTTATAAACTTATTTACTATCTAGATAACTAAATAGAGTCTGCAATGTTATCAGTACTGACCTGGCATCTTTATTTCAGTTACTATCCCTCAGCCTTTTCTGTAAATATTTTCATAGCAATTGTTCTAATGAGCATTCCTCTCTGGGATCTCAACCTCATGAATTCAGCTGTAATACTAGATTGTCAATTAGGTCTCTTTTACTGTTGAATTAGCTCAATGTAACTATAACTTTTACTCAAATATATTTTTTCACACTTCTTGTCTATAGAAATCTTTCCAGTTTCTTGTTTCACTTTCACTTTCAATCTTCAAAAATTCAAATGCAATGTCACTCACCATCTTCGCAGTGGCTTTCTTGCCTTGCATGGGGTGAAATATACTTTTTTAGATATCACTTTTTTCTATTAATCTATCTGCCTGTTAAATTTTTTTTTTTTGGGGGGGGGGGTTTCATCACTGTGGCAGCCATATCTGCTTGTCTATCATTTTGGAAAATCAGGAAGTATTAGAGGCAGGAAGGTAGGATTACCACCTCCCATGACTCCAGAATGCTGCCAAGCACTGTGCTACATCTGATGGGCCTGGTACTTTCTGCCATGATCAGGGCAGCATCAGTAAGACAGAATGTGAAGACAGCAAGATTGGGGTGGATGGAACATTTCACCAGAAGTTTAACATTGAGAAGCGTAATGCCCTACACTAATATAGGTAAACTTTTGTAGATAAAATGATAAACTTTGGAAGCAAGACTAGAATAAAAGAAATGAAAATAGATATTTTCTCAAAAATAAAATAAAAAAAAAACACATGCGGTGATGACTTTAGTAGTAGAGACTCCGACTGACACCAAATCGGTCGAGTTTCGATCCTGGCCAGAAGCAAGTGGATATGTCTAGCCACAATGATGAGCTGTGATACAGCGAAATGGGCTTGTATGTGGATGACTAATATATATATATATATATATATATATATATATATATTAAGTAATTCATTGTTTTAATTATTAGACTTAAACAGAATGCAGAAAGCATTGGATGGCCATTTTGTCCAATATTTACGACTCTTCAGCAGTGTGCAGTCACCACCAGGAGTCTTCATTACCAAGGCCCATGGTACAATTGGTATAAAATCAGTTTAATAACCAAAAACTGTCTGGGCTCGATTCCTGGTAGTGGACGTGCACTGCTGAAGAGTCCCAAATATAGGATGAAACGGCCGTCCAGTGCTTTCTGCATTCTGTTGAGGTCGAATAAAAAGCTCGATGAATTACTTAATATATATATATATATATATATATATATATATATATATATATCCAAATGAATAAGGAACAAAGAAAAATTTACAATGTCCAAAACATTAATTTAAATAGTGCTCAATACGTAATATAGAGCTGTGAATATTTATTATAAATTATAGTTTAAAACATCTACAAATCTTTTTATCCACTACAAAGTGTACATTTTGTTTCGACATTGAAATTACAATGTCTCCTCAGGTAGTGTGGAATGGAATGGAAATGCTGGACAATTTCCTCAAAGATGAAGGAAAACTCGAAGCGACAGAAATATGGTTCTACTGAAAGATGCCGAAGATATTATGAACTAAACTTGTGATTAACGACAAGGCTTTTGAGAACTTGCAAACAAAAAGGAAACATACTCAACATCAAGAAGAAACAGCTGAAATTTCTGTGTCTCTAACAATATTGTTGTTCTGTCTTATCTGTGTTTGTCTTGTTTGTACTTAATATTCATTAGCACAGATATTGTGCTGTAGATATTTCAGCATAGATCAACTGGTATTGTACTACCCCTTTAGTGATCTTCTTCTATGTGTGCCATCCTTTCCAAAATCTCAACATGCTCAATCCATGCTATCTGTAGCATCCTTCTGTAGAATCACATTTCAGTTGCTTCAAGTTTTTCCTTCATCTTTGATGATATTGTCCAGCATTCACTGGCATATTGAATGACGGACAGCACATAGCAATCCAGTTCTCTCTTCTTTGTTTCTAGTGAAATTGTCCTGTTTCTTAATACTTTACTCAACATCTGGAATGCTTCCTTCGCCATTCCAATTCGCCTTCGGATCTCTGTGTCGCACTTTCTGGTGATACAACAAAAATAAAAGGAAATACACTGTAGCTATGGAAATTTTATCTTTTACTTTCGAAATATACAAAAACATATGATTTTAAGATGTTTTTAAAGAAATGCAGAATTCTCCCAATCTTTTGGCCTGTAGTGTATAAGTATAATTTATGTTACCATAACAATGGGATACTTCATTAATAAATGTAGCATAACGGATAAATGAAGTCACACAGTGTTTTATAAAATAGATCATTTTTATTTATTTCCATGTGGGCACTTAGCTGATTTAGCTCACAGAAAAACAGGTGCCTTCGTTTATATAATACAGATGCCTTATTCTATGGCCTTTTACAGCAAACATTTATAGCTTATGTATTTTTGAGTGACATTGTTCAAAGGTGGGTCATTACATGCCAACAGTGGGCCAGGTTAGGTTTTACAATAACCTGTAGAGATAAGGATAAAAAGTTCAGCTGGTTGTGTTTGCTACCCTGGACACTTAAAAATGATAGATTTAGCAGTTTGGAAAGGTATAAATAAATTATTTTTATAATTCCTTCTTTAGTAATAATCCTGTCAGCAGAGGTTTTAACATGCTGGCCAAATTCCCCGCAGAGAAATAAGACCTCTGCCAAGAGTGGGCAGCTTCTGGGTGGCCGTTTGCAGAATCAAGTATAAACCTGACCAGCGTTTACCAACAGACTGAAGTATAAGCCCAATGTTTTTTTAATTATTCCACCCCGAGCAAGGTGATAATGCCACTAAGATGCAGGGGGTTATAAGGAGTGAAAAAGAATGAGATGAGTTTAGAAGGAGAAGTGAGGAGAAAGTAAAATAAAGAAACAGAGTTCAGGAAGACAGAAGATGGTGATTGACAGTACGTTTAAATTTTTTAATATTTTGGGAGGGAGCAAGACATTGGAAAGGAGTGTCAAAGGTAAGTAGGGCAAAAAAAGAAACTGTTAGAATAAAAGAGATGGTTGCATCTTAATAGATCAATAGTAAAATGGTGAGACCTAGCTGCCAATCCAGTAGCACATTTAAATTCATGCAGTCAAGGCACTAAGGAGAACAGCTCATCAAAACAATTATTATGAAAATATTTATAGAAAAGACAGGGTGACGTTATGTAATAACAATGAGAAGATTATGGAAGGGAAGATGCCAGGTCATGATTGATTACATTACAGACTCTTCACTGAAGTTTGTCAAGAATCTTGTAATGTGCAGTGGGAGCACCGGACCAGATATTGCAGCAGTATTCAATGCACAAATGAACAATGGATTTATAAATGTGTAAAATAAATTCTGACAAGTAGCTTGAATTTACCAATATAAGTGCAGTACTAGATTGGCAGTTGGGTCTCATTATTTTACAATTGAAATTGCTAGATGTAACCATAGGTTCTATGCTAACAGTTTATTCACTCACAGTTCCCATTTAGAACTTCATGCCTTCCAGTCAACTTTGATTTTCAAAAATTTAAATGCAATTTTAATCGTTATTATTTGTCTTCTCAATTCTTGTTCTTTTATTGTTCTCTGTCCTTAATAATGTTTTTCTTTTGTTCATATCTTACACACTCAATAACTCCTTGCATCTTAGTTGCTTTATAGCCTTGCTGGGAGTGAAATCTGTCATAGTGAAATGTACTTCAGCAGGAGGATAGTGAAAATGCCATGAATAGAGCATGGATGCAATGAGGAAGTTTAAACAACTAAAACAAAAAGAACTTACATGACTGGCCATAATTCTTAGGCCACCCTCAGTTTTTTTCTTTTTAAAGAAATGATGTATTTCATACTATTTTTAGTATTTATTACCAAGTAGATAATTCTAACTGAAAATAGAATGGTTCTTCGTTAATATTGCACAATAACACGTGCATCAAATGAACTGTTCTGGTGTCCAGTTTTTGTGCTCTCTTCCCCATGCTAGTCTCTTCTTATTATTGGCTGGCCAAAGTAAAGGCTTCCTTGCTGCCTTGTGAAATTTTGCAAAGTAATAATAACAAAAGAACCATTCGATTTTAATTTAGAATTATCCACTTGGCAATGAATACTAAAAATAGTATGAAATACATAATTTCTTTGAAAAAAACTGGGATTGCCTAATAATTATGGCCGGTAGTATATATATATATATATATATATATATAGCAAATCTACAGGGTGCGATGGGTAAATTGTCACTATTTGCCTTGTGAAATTTTGCAAAGTAATAATAACAAAAGAACCATTCTATTTTCATTTAGAATTATCCACTTGGCAATGAATACTAAAAATAATATGAAATACAACATTTCTTGGAAAAAAACTGGGATTGCCTAATAATTATGGCCGGTAGTATATATATATATATATATATATATATATATATATATATATATATATAGCAAATCTACAGGGTGCGATGGGTAAATTGTCACTATTTGCCTTGTGAAATTTTGCAAAGTAATAATAACAAAAGAACCATTCTATTTTCATTTAGAATTATCCACTTGGCAATAAATACTAAAAATAGTATGAAATGCATCATTTCTTTTAAAAACCTGGGGTGGCCTAATAATTATGGCCGGTAGTGTATAATTATAATCAGCAGTAGACAGCTGAAATTTTTGGTATGTGTTATATCGTGAGAATGATATAAATAACAAGGTAAATTCTGAGTGGAAAGATTTACACAACACGTAAGGGGTAAACAAATAACAGAGTTTACTGTACGGAAAGATACAAGTAACAGAGAGTTCATACAATTGTATGTCAAGACGGAATGGGAACGGAAGTCGAAGCATTTCATACTTCCTTACTTCAATACTTCTTAATCTCTTCGGCGAATCAACTGTTGGGGGTGATAGGATGTTCCATTATAACAGCATGTATAATGAGGAAAGAATGCCTCGAGAACTTAACACTCACAGGATAGATATCGAAGGCAAAAGTGGTAAAGGGAAACTGTGGAAAACCTACCAAACAAACTTGTGTAAAAGAATATATATATATATATATATATATATATATATATATATATATATATATATATATATATATTAAAAAAGGATTAATTCAAAGATGTTGAATGGCCATTTCGATATGAAGATCCCCACGGGGAACGACACATCACCTCAGCAACAGAAAAAAACCTTTCAGAAACTGGAGAAAAATTAGTCTACTTTTCCTTTTTAAATAGATTGCAAAGAAATTAAAAAATAAATAATAAGATAAAATAAAAATAAAAATAAAGGGAAAGAAAAAGAAAAGGAAAAAGAAAAAGAAAAAGATAGAATAAAATCAAATAAATAAGAAAAGAAAACATTTTGACATCGTCTGGGTTCGCAAAAAAAAAAAAAAAAAAGGGGGAGAATGTAACTAAAAATTAACAGACAGCCGTGTTAAATCGACGTCAGTTAAAGCAACACGGAAAAAAGTTGGTAAGATATATATATATATATATATATATATATATATATATAGAGAGAGAGAGAGAGAGAGAGAGAGGGAGAGTAAAAAGACAAACCTACAAAGGATAGAACAGTCATAACATGGCCCATAAAACAAGGAGAATATATGCATATTTAAACACAGATATACATGCTTACTTTCATGAGAACAGGACACCTTTCATAATAGAAAACTGATATTTTTGGCAACAGATAACATAATTACAATTAAGCACTTAAAATTCCTTTGGCTACAAGATTAGGTTATGCAACAGATAGTCATGTTTGTAATCATCTGCCAGCCTTGCTGGATACTTTGTTTTTATTTGTTAAAAAAGCGGTGAGAGGGTAAGAATCAACAATATCCTTCACTATAAAAAAATAATATCTGAGTTCAACACTAATACTTTGCATTTTAGTGGTTTTCTTGCCTTGCTTGTAGTGAAATGAATAAAAAATGCTGTTTAAATTAATTTTTTTTTATAATCGTGTCACCCAAGCAAGACATTTTACTGCCACTGTTGAGCAGGGGGTTACATAGAAGGTAAATTAGAAGAAAGAGTGACAGGTTATAGGGGGTGTCAGGAAGTGGGTAAGAGAAGGATGAGTATACTGATGAGAGTAGAGTGGATGGAGAAAGGAGCATGAGAGAGAGGATGCAGGTTAGTGAGGTAGGAGATAACTATTGATTTTACATTTAAATTCTTGGAGATTGTAACTGTCGGCCTATCTATCTATCTTTTTTTTTTTTAAATAATCGTGTCGCCCCAAGCAGCGCATTTTACTGCCACTGTTGTGCATGGGGTTACATAGGAGGTAAGTTACGAGAAAGAGTGACAGGTTATAGGGGGTGTCAGGAAGTGGGTAAGAGAAGGATGAGAATATTGATGAGAGTGGTATGGACGAAGAAAGGACATATGAGAGAGAGAGAGAGAGAGCGAGGATGCAAGTTAGTGAGACAGGAGATGACTATTGACTTTACATTTGAATTCTTGAAGATTGTAGCTGTCGGGGAAGCAAGTAAACGGAAGTGAATTCCACAGGCGGGAAGTGCGAGAAAAGAAGCTGTTGGAGTAGAATTTGCGTTTACATTTTATTTGTTTCACAGTAAAAGAGACCTTAGGTAAAATGTTGATGTTGTCAGGGCAACACATATATTAATTAAGAAATGAAACATGACCTGTTTTGTACACAGCATTTCAGTCTATTTTGCAAATCAATTTTTTCATAATAAAATTATGACATTAACCAACCAGTGTTGATGGATGTGCAGTTAACACCCTGAAAATTGGGACTGGTATGCCGAGTTTCAAAACTCAGCTAAGGCAAAAGCATTGACTTTCGCACAAATAACCTTTGGAAAGATATGAATCCATCGTTTTTCCCTCCAACTAGAGGGAAGCCGAGTTCGAATTTCAGTTGAATTCCTTGCATTCACTTACTCACAAATACTCTGGAGAAAGGTATTAATCAGTCTTTTCCCTCCAGTTATGAGTTAAATAATAGGACAGATTGGGTTCTATAGCCTTGGCTGGCAACCAGTTTGCCGCAGAATGCAATGGCAACCTATTACGGGATAATCTTCTGCCTAGTCTTCGCCCAAAGCGTATGGCACTTAACTGACTGAGAGGCTAATAGTGAGCCATAATATATTTTGTAGATTTGGTTGGCAACCAGTCTAGGTGAAAGAAGGAGTTTGAATAAAAAACCAATTGTGTGTGGAAAACCGGGAAACTAGCAGTAACATGTGTGATGAAGGTGGGACTGGGTGTCTACAGGGTTTGCAACAGCCGATATTGGTAAAATTCTCAGGATATATTTATGGGCATAACATGTCATTTGACTTTTTATGCAGTGTTAGTACAAATTATGGCATTCTGAACTCAAAGATAGATGACATGATTCCAAACCAAAATAAATTAGATATTACTTTATGTATGTGCGGTAATAAAATAAGCTCCTCCCATCTAACCTCTGTAACCATCCATCACAATAAAAAAAGTTTTTTCAACACTAAAGCTGAAGGAGTCAAATAAAGCTTCATATGATTCTACAAGGGTCATTTAATAAATAAGGTGAATTTTTCCGTATAAGGACTTCAATGAGGGTCATTCAATAAATAAGGCGAATTTTTCGGGATAAGGACTTCTTCGAGGTCATTCAATAAATAAGGTGAATTTTTTGGTATAAGGACTTCTACGAGGGTCATCCAATAAATAAGGTGAATTTTTCGGTATAAGGACTTCTACGAGGGTCATTCAATAAATGAAGTGAATCTTTCGGTATAAGGATTTCTACGTGGGTCATTCAATAAATAAGGCGAATTTTTCGGTATAAGGACTTCAATGAGGGTCATTCAAGAAATAAGGCGAATTTTTCGGGATAAGGACTTCTTCGAGGTCATTCAATAAATAAGGTGAATTTTTTGGTATAAGGACTTCTACGAGGCTCATCCAATAAATAAGGTGAATTTTTCGGTATAAGGACTTCTACGAGGGTCATTCAATAAATGAAGTGAATCTTTCCGTATAAGGATTTCTACGAGGGTCATTCAATAAATAAGGCGAATTTTTCGGTATGAGGACTTCAATGAGGGTCATTCAATAAATAAGGCGAATTTTTCGGGATAAGGACTTCTTCGAGGTCATTCAATAAATAAGGTGAATTTTTTGGTATAAGGACTTCTACGAGGGTCATCCAATAAATAAGGTGAATTTTTCGGTATAAGGACTTCTACGAGGGTCATCCAATAAATAAGGTGAATTTTTTGGTATAAGGACTTCTACGAGGGTCATCCAATAAATAAGGTGAATTTTTCGGTATAAGGACTTCTACGAGGGTCATCCAATAAATAAGGTGAATTTTTTGGTATAAGGACTTCTAATATAGATAGAAGGTTACTTCTTTTTCAACCTAGTCTCCCAGCAGTGTAATATACTTTTCCCATCTGTGCACAAGCCTCCGTATTCCCTCAGCGTAAAAATGTTGGACTGATGTCTTAGTCAATCGCTTGCAGCACTTTTGACTTCATCGTCACTTTCAAACGTCGTGCCTCTCGTGAACGCTTTCAAGGGACCAAACGGGTGAAAGTTTGAATTTGCAAGGTCTGGGCTGTAAGGGGGATGAGGGAGCAGTTCCCAGCCCAGCTCGTTGATGGTCTGTACCATTTTGGCTGCTGTGTGGGGCCCTGCGTTGTCCTGATGCAAAACCTTCGAGCAGGCAAGGTCATCATGGACAATTTTGTGTGCTGTCCCAACAGAGAGGCTCAAAGTCCTTGCAATATCATCCGCTGTCACCCTTCTGTCAGACTGAATGAGGTCATTGACTGATTTGATCACTGCAGGAAACCTCACTTCTGTAGGCCTCTCAGGTCTGTCTTCATCCTCAACACAGCTCCGTCCTTTAAACAATTTAGCCCACCTGTAGACATTTTTTGGCTGAAACATGTGGCACCATACACAGTTGACATTCTCCTATGAATTTCAACTGGTTTGCACCATACAGCAACCAAAAACTTGATAACTGACCTCTGTTCAATTCTGGAGCTTGCTTCTTGGGAGGCCATCTTTGTTAATCTCCAAAACTCTCAAAGTTTTTTTTTTTCAATCTGCAAAAAAAAAAAAAAAAAAAAAAATCCCTCTGAAAAAGAAGTAAAGGAAAAAACTTAAAAAAAGTAAGCTTCTATCTGAAATAGAAGTCCTTAGACCAAAAAATTTACCTTATTTATTGAATGACCCTCGTACTTGAAGTTGATGCTACATTAATATTTGTCGATATGAGATTCAGATAGTAATGTATATTATTAAGTGTGTGTTGTTGTCTAGAGGATGTGCGTTGTGGTACAGTGGATATCGGCTCGGAACCGAGAAACCAGGGAGCCGAGTTCGAATTCCAGTTGAATCCATTGTGTTCACTTCCGCGCAAATACCCTTGGGAAAGGTATTAATCCATCTCTTCCTTCCATTTATGGGTTAAATAGTAGGACAGATTGGGTTCTATAGCCTTGGTCGACAACCAGTCTACTTGCAGAAAGCAATGGCAACCTACTGCGGGATAATCTTCTGCCCAGTCAGTCATGTCTCTTTCGAGACATGATCGCCCAAGCGTGTATCACATATGGCACTTTAACTGACTGATGTCTAGAAGGGATTACTTACACTACCGGCCATAATTATTAGGCAACCCCGGTGTTTAAAAAATGATGTATTTCATAGTACTTTTTTGTATTTTTTGCCAAATGAACAATTCTAAATGAAAATAGAATGGTTCTTTTGTTAATACTGCATGTGCATCAAATAAATTTGTAAATATTTAATAATTACCTATATTGCTGTTTTATCAATGAAAAAATAAAGAAAATTTTGGGTGATTCGGGCGAGTTCATCTTTGTTTCCTTGCCTTGTAAAATTTTGCAAAGTAATAATAACAAAAGAACCATTCTATTTTCATTTGGCAATAAATACTAAAAAATTGTATGAAATACATAATTTAAAAGAAAACTGGGATGGCATAATAATTATGGCCGGTAGTGTATGTTTTGCGGTTTAGTGTAAAAATGTCCTTAAATCAACATGCGGACAGTTACCAAACATAAATAATGCCTACTCGATACACACATAGCTATTCTACATAATTGTTTCAGATAGTTGAGATAGTATCCCAGAACATATTTATTCATTTATTGATCTAATACAAATCCTACTCCTCTTTCATTTTTAGTTCTGCCTGTATATATGACCCCATATTTGTTACTGACGAAATCTTCATTGTTTGCCGACCTTGTTTCTCATACGCCTAAAATGTTAACCTTTAACCTACTAATTTTTTGGTTAATATTTTATAACAAGTCACATTTATTTAGTGTTCTGATATTCCATAACCTGAAAACTATATTTGAAGTTACATTTCAATGTTTTTTTTTCCTTTTATTTATTCGAATACAAAATAAAAATATTAACTGTTCTCCCTCCAAGCTATGGTTAATTAGTAAGTAGGACAGACTGCGTTGAGTGTCAACTCGTGCAGAAGAAGGAAAATGTTGAGTTAAAAATAAATACTAAGTTACTTATAAAATCTACAACAATTAGTATTTTTTTTAATCGTTTCACCCCCAAGCAAGGCGGTACCGCCACTGATACGCAGGGGGCTACATAAGAGAGTAAAGGTTTCGGCAGGAGGAGAGTGAAGAGAAAGACGAACTACTTACAGGGGGTGTCAGAGAAAGGGAAAGAAAAGGATGGAAACACAGGTGCGTTGTGGTACATCTGCGAAGGTAGAGAGAAAGTCAAAGAACAAGATACACGGGGTGATGTAGAAAGAACTGGAATCAAGTGGATAAAAGATGGGTATTGACATTGCATTCAAATTCCTGGAGGTTACAGCCGTCAGGAAATCAAGTATATGGAAGGGAGTTCCGCAAGGGGGAAGTGCAAGGAAAGAAGCTGCTGGAGTAGAATTGTCGGCTGCATTAGGTTGATCTAACTGTAAATGGGTGGGACATTGTTACCAGTCAGGTTGCACGAGTAAATTCTAGAAGCGAGGGCACCAGTTACTTAAGTTCGTCGAAGTAGAAGCTCTTAAAATATTTGTAGAATAGACAGAGGGAAGCCACATCCCGTCGGTGAGAAAGTGGCAGGAGTCGAGCTGACAGGTCGGGAATTATCACATATCCTCTGATCTAAAGGAAAAGGCAACACTATAGCTATTTTTATTAAGGAAAGACGCACATGTATTCATTTAAAAAAAAAACTGTGAAAAAACACAGGTTTTAATAGTAAAGTTTATCTTGAGGATATCGCCAACTACCACGGCTGGAATTTTGCCGATAATGTTTATCTATTGAGGTAAAAATTTGCTCTATTTTCACATATATATATATATATATTCAGAAATTACAACATGGATATGCTATAATATCACTACGAAAGTAGCTATTTTGTTTCGACACTTCTTGTCTTGTCAAGTGATGTCGTTTATCACATCAGTTGACAAGACACAAGAAATATCGAAACAAAATAGCTACTTTCGTAGTGATATTATAGCATATCCATCTGATAATTTCTGAATAAATATTATTAGCTTTACTTCGTATTGAGTACTTTTTTTAAGAATAGTGTTTCTTTGTATAAGGAACATTATTCCATCCATACGTACCCTATACTCGAATATATATATATATATATATATATTAAGGAAAGTTACGAAATTAAAATTAACTCTGACATATTTTTAAATTATTAAGATTATCCATTAAAAAATAATATTCAAAAGAATAAATTAAAAATATAATGTTCAAATCAATAAATTTAAAGTGACAAATTACTTGCGCTGAAACTATATATATATATATATATATATATATATATATATATATATAAACGCGGAATATTTTGTATGTTTGTCAGGTAAATTCCAATAGCGACAAACTCAAAACAACTCAATGTTAAATTTATTATTAAATTTAACAGAGTAATATAATCTTGAAAAAATTTGGGATATTCTACAAATCTAGTCAGTTAAGTGACATACGTGACACACGCTTGGGCGATCATGTCTCGAAATAGACATGACTGACTAGCCAGAAATTATCCCGCAGTAGGTTGCCATTACTTTCTGCGGTAGAGTGGTTGCCAGCCAGGGCTATAGAACCCAATCTGTCCTGTTATTTAACCCATAACTGAAGGGAAGAGACGGATTAATATCTTTCCCAAGGGTATTTGAGCGTAAGTGAATGCAATGAATTCAACTGGAAATCGAACTCGGCTCCCAAATTTCTCGTTCCAAGCCGATATCCACTGCACCACAACGCACATCCTCGTAAATTGGAAATACTTCGAGGGAAACCTGATAAATATATTGCCAAGTAAAAGCAGGCGTCAAAACACCATGAGGAAAAACATTACTTAAAACATTTAACATTACTAAAAGAAAATATAACGTTGCTAAAAGAAAATAAAAATAACATTACTAAAATAGAAATTATGCCATCAGCAGGAATGAAACTTTCTTTAGAAGTACGTCTCACTTTTAGGATAATTGTTATTAATTTCAATAGTGTAATAAAAATAATTATATATAAAAAAAAAAACGTAAACCGATAGCGATTCAAATATGCGTACTCACTAAAATATCGCTTACTTTCAGTAATAATGAGGGTGTGCATTCTAGTGCAGTGGATATCGAATCGGAACGACAAATCGGGGAGCCGAGTTCGAATTCCAGTTGATTTCCTTGCGTTCACTTACGTACAAATACCCTTTGGAAAGGTATTAATCCGTCTCTTCCTTTCAGTTATGGGTTAAATAATAGGACAGATTGGGTTCTACAGCCTTGGCTGGCAACCAGTCTACCGCAGAAAGCAATGGTCACCTTCTGCGGGATAATCTTCTGTTCACTCAGTCATGTCTCTTTTGAGACATGATCACCCAAAGCGTATATCACATATGGCACTTAACTGACTGACTGAATATAATAGTTGGAAACATAATTAAAACTCCTACTAGACATAAAGTGGGGGATCGGTTTTCTATCGTTATGAAGTAATAAATTGATCCTCCACTAATTTTACTTAATATAGTAATCTACGTCTTCCTCCTCCAGCTATGAGATATATGGCAGGACAAATTGGGTTCTATAGTCTTGGCTGGCAACCAGTCTACCGCAGAAAGCAATGACAACCTACTGCGGAATAATCTTCTGCTCAATTAGTCAAAATTATCGGTTGTTTATAAGAAAGTTTCGTTAATCTTCGTTAATTTCTGTAATATATATATATATATATATATATATATATATATATATATATATGTGTGTGTGTGTGTGTGTGTGTGTGCTTTTTATTTAATATCTACATTTCATTTAATTATCTCGGTTGGTTCTAACAGAAGACGGAAAGTGCGACACAGAGACCCGAAAGTGAATTGGTATGGCGAAGAACGTGTTTCAGAAGCTAAGTAAAGTATTAAGAGACAGGAAAATTTCACTAGAAACAAAGAGGCGAGTACTGGATTGCTTTGTGATGTCAGTTCTTCAGTATGACCGTGAAAGCTGGACAATATCATCAAAGATGAAGGAAAAACTTGAAGGAACTGAAATGTGGTTCTACAGAAGCATTCTGGATATAAAGTGGGGGATCAGTTCCATATTACAATCAATATATAAACAGAGCCCTCACTTTGTGGTCACATCAGTTTCTATACATTTATATTCTTGAGATCCAAAAGCACCAGGATGCATTCCAGGAGCTGAGAAGAGTATTAAGAGACAGGAAAATTTCACTAGAAACAAAGAGACGAGTACTGGATTGCTATGTGATGTCAGTTCTTCAATATGGCAGTGAATGCTGGACAATATCATGAAAAGATGAAGGAAAAATTTGAAGCAACTGAAATGTGATTGTATAGAAGGATGCTGCGAATATCATGTGAGCAATGATGAGGTTTTGGAAAGAATGGAAACGAAAAGGAAATTAATATTGAGCATCAGGAAGTGACAACTAAAGTTCTTGGGACATGCAATAAGGAAGGATGGCTTGGAGAATCTGACACTAACAGGGCGGATAGAGGGAAGGAGAAACAGGAGAAAGCAGCGAATAACATATTTGAAGGACTTAATCAGGTGGATGACGGAACGAGGGTTGCGTGGTGTTACAGGAGAAAGCGTGCTTAGAACAACTAGGAATAGGAAGACGTGTCGGGCCATGATCGCCTAGGTCCTGAAAGTACAAGACACATAGAAGAAGCTCTTGGTTGGGGTTTTTTTGGCATTTCAAGTCTGTGTTGCTTGATAGTTGGTGGTGGATGGCTGAAGAATTCGGTTTAGGGAAAGTAGAACAAGTAGAAAACAAGTGAAAAAAACGAGAATTAGGAAAAATATTTAAAAAAATGGCATAAAATAAAAATGGTATTCGAAAAAAGTGAGTCTTCGATTTGAGGGCGTTTTTGACGACAGGCAAAACGGATAAAAGAACATAAGTTATTAAATAGTGTTCAAAAGAAGAAATTGTTTTAATGACAAAGAAGAATAAAGTTACAGGAAGACAAAAGAGATAAAAAAAAAAAAAAAAGAAAAGAGAAAAAAGAAGTAGATAAAGAGAGTGGGGAGAAAAGAAGAGAAATAAACAGAGAACTGAATATAAGGAAGTAAATTAATGAGAGAGAGAGTTAAAAAGAATAAAGAGAGGGGAAACAAAAAACGTAGGTGAAAAAGCAGGGTTCAAATTAAAAAAAAAAAAAAAAAGAATAAAGAAGGCGAACGAAGAAACGGAAAAAAGAAAGAATGGATAAAAAGAAAATTAAAAAAAAAGGAAATGGAATAAAAAAATTAAACGAGAAGAAGTGAAAGAATTATAAAAGAAAAAAGAAAGAGGATCAAGAAGAAGAAGGAGAAAGAGGGAAAAGAAATAAAAGAAAATAACAGAGAGAAAGAGAGAGATAGAAAGAGAGTGATGTTGGAAAATGAAGGAGAGAGAAGCATCAAAAAGAAAAAGTCGATAAAAGAAGAAAAAGATCAATGGAAGAAGAAGAAATTTGATAAAAGAAGAAAAAGAAGAAAGATATCTTGGAAAGGAAAACAGGATGCTTTACAGAAAGAAGAATGTAGGAGAAAAAGAAAATCGAAAGAAAAGAACAAAGTAAAGAAAAACAAGAAGAAAAAGAGAAAAGGGAATGAATGAGTAGGAAAATCAGAATAAAAAGATTTAGCCAATAAAAAATTACAAAAAAAAAAACAAAAAAAAAAAAATGAAAGAAAGAATGAAAACCGGAAAAGAAAGAGATAACTGAAAAACAAGAAAAGAGAAACAAAAAGAAAGAAGCGAAGAAAAAAAAAAAAGAGTGAAATAAAAATAAAAAAGGGATATCAACGATTGGAACTCTTTTGTCAAAATCAAATCCGTCAAGAAGATTATGGAACTATAGAATATTTTTAATGATAGATGTAGAAAAAAAAAGTAGAAAGAAAAAGAAGAAAATATAGATAAAAACGAAAATACAAAAAATAAAATATAGATCTACGACAAATAAAAGGAATAAAAATCAGTTTTAATAATTCGAAAAAAAAAAGTATTGCTTAAAAAAAGAACGAAAAACAAACTAAAGAGAATCCGCTCGAAAGAAATCAAGATTGCTTATATTTTTAATAATTGTTTATAATAATGATTTAATAATTATTTATTTAATAAATAATTATTAAATTTAATAATTATTTATTAAATAAATAATTACTAAATAATTATTATAAACAATTATTAAAAATAAATAATTAGATAAACAAAAATACATGTCAATAAAAAATATAAATGAAAATTAAAAAGTGGAATAAGTTTTTCTTACTGCACATCCCCAAAGTCTTGACTGCCGAAAGTAAAACACTTTTTGCCCGAATAAAATCCATAAAGAACGCGTCAGAACAACTTACATAGGCAACCTTTTCTCTTCATGGGCACAGGCCAAAAGGCAGCCTCTACTCAACAATTGGAACAAGTGTCGCATTCCACAATTCCCACAATAAAAAGAGATAAAGACAAAAAAAAAATAATACATATCTGTACATGTGTGTGCATCTAAAAGCACGCAAATGGCATACACATACATAGAATAAATAAAATACACACACAGATAAGTCTCTCTTTTTCTCTCTCTTTCTATATCTATGTATTTATATAGGATTGTTGTGGTGCAGTGGATATCGACTCGGAACGAGAAATCGGGTAGCCGAGTTCGAATTCCAGTTGAATTCCTTGCATTCACTTACGCGCAAATACCCTTGGGAAAGGTGTTAATCTGTCTCTTCCCTCCAGTTATGGGTTAAATAAGAAATAAGTTATGGGTTCTGTAGCCTTGGCTGGCAAACAGTCTACCGCAAAAAGCAATGGCAACCTACTGCCCAGTCTGTCATGTTTGCCCAGTCTGTCATGTTTCTTTTGAGGCATGATCGCCCAAAGCGTGTATCACGTATGGCACTTAACAGACTGACTGAATATAATGTTTGGAAACATAATTAAAACTTCTACTGGACGTAAAGTGGGGGATCGGTTTTCTATTGTTATGAAGTAATAAACTGATCCCCCACTAATAATACTTAATATAATAATGTAATATAATCTATCTCTTCTCCCTCTACCTATGAGTCAAATAACAGGATAGATTGGGTTCTCTAGCCTTGGCTGGCAACCAGTCTAACACTGAAAGCAATGGCAACCTACTGCGGGATAATCTTCTGTCCAGTCAGTCATGTCTCTTTCGAAACATGATCGCCCAAAGCGTGTATCACGTATGGCACTTAACTGACTGACTGAATATAATAGTTGGAAAGATAATTAAAACTTATACTAGACATAAAGTGGGGGATCGATTTTCTATTGCTATAAAGTAATAAACTGATCCCTCACTAATTACTACTTGATACTATAATCGAGACATGATCGCCCAAAGCGTGTATCACGTATGACTGACAGAGAAATATAAAATTTGTCAATTAGTTGACTGTTGTTATGTTCAGCAAGCCGACACAGAGTTTCGAAATATTTTCAGCCCACTCGTCAGGAGGTTTTTAGCAATAGATTGCCGATTTTCTTTTTTTTATAGTGAGTTAAAAAATAATTCAAGCATTCTTTATTGGTGGTAGGTTGATATTTTGTCTTATTTTTCATTATTGCGTCCGTGTGTATGCGCGTTTGTTTCGGTTATTTTTCTTTTTGAACATTTGTCTACTACATACTTATTCCCTTTCTGTATACAGATATATATGTATATGATAAAAATACATTTTGAAAGTGAGCCATATTTATGAGTAAAAATGATCATAATCGGAGACAGAACGTATGGAAATATGAAAGTGGACCATGAGGTCAGCTCTAAGTGGCGACAGTCTATTTCATGGTTAAAATTAATTTCAAAAGCGAATCAGACGGTTGTTGCATGATGTTCGCTTCAGTATATATATTAACTAGCAGTATAGCCCGGTGTTACTCGGGTGTAATGAAAGCATTAAAACTAATCCATGGTCCTGGAGCTCAGACTCAGCCTAAAGAATATTTGAAATAATAAAATAATTGCGACAAATTACCAATCGCACCTAGTATATATATATATATATATATATATATATATATATATATATATATATATATACTAATACACTAACATACACACTATACTTTGACTAGCAGTATAACCTGGCGTTGCTCGGGTGTAATCAAAGCTTTAAAACTAATCCATGGTCCTGGAGCTCAGACTCTTTGGACGTTGGCACGAAAGACTACAAAGCAATAGTTGTTTCCAGTTAAAGCGAAACCGTAGACTGAAAGAAAAATGAATGGATGTAAGTCAAATTTTGATTTCCTGGTATCGATATCAAATAAGTTTTTTCGTCGTAAACTGAATTTTTAAAGGCTAAATAAGTCCTCTGAGTAAATGGTATCATGGCTGAGACTAAGAACTACAATTATACCTACTTAGAGGCAAACCCGAAGCAAAAACTAAAATAAAAGGGCTGAAAAACTGATTTTGATCTTGCCTTATATATATATATATATATATTATCGATTGTCTGCACTATTGTAAGAACTGAAACTTTGAAACTTCTGAATATCGTTTCTTGTATCTTTGTCTATGAATGTATCAAATTTGATTAAAATCGGACCACTCCTTCTATAACCCTATTTTAAAGATTATCGATTCTTGATATTTATCGGGGGTACCTCGACACAAAACCTAGCTAAGAACACTCGCAGACGCTTATAGTACAATTGTGTAAATTTTCAAGAAAATCGGTTCAGCCGTTTTTGAGTCTATAGGTAACGGATACTCTCTCTCTCTCTCTCTCACACACACACACACACACACACACACACACACACACACACACAGTTCCATTTATAAATAAGTTTAGATAGATTTAGATTAGATAGATTTAGATATATAGGTTAGCAACTCCGACTGACACCAAATCGGTCGAATTTCGATCCCGGCCGGAGGCAAGTGGACATCTAACTATACTGATGAGCCCTGATACAGCGAAACAGGCTTGTATGTGGATGACGAATATATATATATATATATATATATATATATATATATATGGTATATTCTGGCAGCAATCTCTCTTTTATGCAGGTTTAATTAAAAATGACAGTCAAGGTGTGGTGGCTAAGTTTTTCATGTAATTTTTCATGTGAACTTTTATTTTTTGTTGTTTTGAGGGCATAAATTATATAAAAAGAGTCCAAATGTTTTGTTTAACCGAGCGTTTCGGCTATACTTTTAGACATTTTTGAAGATGGATGTTATTTTACGTGTAACAGAATGTAAGTAGTGTTTTGTATAATGTGGAGTAGTGGTATGTGTTATGTACCAAACATGGTAAGCATGTTGCTAGCATGTTCTTTTTTTTTTGTTTTTTGTTTTAATCGTATCACCCCGAGCAAGGCGGTAATGCCACTGATGTGCAGGGGGCTACATAAGTGTAAAAAGATTAATTAGAAGAAAGTGAAGAGGAAGACGAACCAGTTAGAAAGGAGCAAGAGAAGGATGGGAATACAGGTGTGATGACCGTTTCAAAGGTGGAGAGAAAGTAAAGGATATACGGGGTGGGGGGAGAGCTAGAGTCAAGTGGTTAATAGATGAGTATTGACATTGCATTTAAATTCCTGGAGGTTGTAGCAGTCAGGAAAGCAAGAATATGGGAGCGAGTTCCACAAGCGGGAAGTGCGAGAGAAGAAGCTGCAGGAGTAGAATTGTCCTCTGCATTTGGTTAATCTAACTGTGAATGGGTAGGACCCAGTTGCCAATCTGGTTGCACGAGTAAACACCTGTTGAGGAGGCACCAGTGACTTAAGTTCGTCCGAGCAGAAGCCATGAGAGTATTTATAGAACAGACAAAAGGAGGCCACATTTCGTCGGTGGGGAAGTGGCTGTAGTCTAGCTGCCAAGTCGGTACCTATCACATTACTGATTCTCCTTTGGAGCCTGTCGAGAACACTGAGATGAACGGCAGGGGCGCCTGACCATATATGGCAGCAGAATCCATGCATGGACGAATGGTTGCGGATTTTTCTTAATTATCAATAAAGCCTCCATTATTATTAATATTTTTTCTTTTTTGCATGTGGATGATATTTGATAGGTATGATATTTGTTTTATATACAAGTATGTTCTAGATAGTGTTTGATAGGTCTTCATGTGTGTTTAAATGAGATGCAATTGAGTTCCGTTGAGAGAGATGCATAGTGAGCGTTCGAGTCAGTTTCGTCGTTTTATGGCCGATATAATTATTTACGAAATTAGGATCAAGTACAAAGTTCTTCAAGAAACATATGAATTTGTAAATTTTCAAATAATATTGATTCTTGTCGCCTTATTGTTATTAATGTCCTCTTAGATATAAAATCGGTGTCATTAAAAATTTTCTCACGAGAGCCTGCGAGAACTCATCTTCTCGTTCACTTTTCTTCAAAGAACTCCATAATGCTAAACAAATACTTGTCAACAACGGATTTCCACATTATTTGGATGATTATTGCATGAGACTTTGTCTTTTAAACGTGATCAATAACAACAGCAAACACACTAATAATAATAATAATAATAACATTAATATCTTCCACAAAAACCAAATTCATAGCATTTATAAAGAGTACGAATTTTCACTTCGAAACATCATCTGAAAATGCGCAACTCCCGTCGACTTGAACAAAAAATTAAATTAATCATCTATTATAGTAAATTTAAAATGGCTAACCTCATCATCAAAAACAATTCACTCTCGAAATCCAAACTACAACGAACCAACATTATTTATGAATTCACATGACCTTTTGTTATTTAAATCTTTAATAATAATTTTAATTACGAGGGTCATTCAATAAATAAGGTGAATGTTTCGGTATAAGAACTTCTACGAGGGTCATTCAATAAATAAGGTGAATTTTTCGGTATAAGGACTTCTACGAAGGTCATTCAATAAATAAGGTGAATTTTTCGGTATAAGGACATCTACGAGGGTCATTCAATAAATAAGGTGAATTTTTTGGTATAAGGACTCCTACGAGGGTCATTCAATAAATAAGGTGAATTTTTCGGTAAAAGGACTTCTACGAGGTTCATTCAATAAATAAGGTGAATTTTTCAATATAAGGACTTCTAATACAGATAGTTCAAATTACAATCTACTATAAAGTGTACATTTTGTTTCGACATTGAAGGGACAATGTCTCATCAGGTAGTAAACTATTTTTTATTATAATTTGAACATGTTCTAAATTATAATTTATAATAAATATTCATAGCTCTATTTCTATATTGAGCACGATTTGAAATTAATGTTTTGAACGTTGTTAATATTTTCTTCGTTCCTTATTCATTTGGGTATATATATATATATATATATATATATATATATATATTAATAAGTATATTACACTGTTTTATCAATATCTTAGTAATAATATTATACATGTGTGTACACTTATATGTATATTTATTAATTCACATAACTATATATAACAACATTTATATTTTTACAAAAACAAAATTATAGTAATTATAAACGGGACGAATCTTCACGCCGAAAAATCATTTGAAAATACGCAACTCCCGTAGACTTAAAGAAATAAAAAAAAAATCATTATCTTTTACACTGAACTAAAACTAAAACTCATCATCAAAAATAACAATTCACCCGCGAGATCCAAACTATAATGAACCAATATTATTTCCGAATTCACATTGAAGTACTTCGGCACTTGATGTTAATTTCGCAAATAATTATATTGGTCATACAACTACGAAACTGACTCGTAGGTTCACGTTGCATCTTTCTGAAAGAATCTTAATTCGATTTCATTTAAACATCCACGATAATCGAAAAAATCGGGTTATAGAAGGAGTGGTCCGATTTTAATCAAATCTGATACACTCATAGACAAAGAGATAAGAAACGATATTCAGAAGTTTCAAGGTTGCAGTTCTATCCTTGGATGACTTATTTGACTCCAATATTGAAAATCGATACCCCGATATCCGACCGGGTCTGATCAAAATCAGTTTTTCAGCCCTTTTATTTTAGTTTTTACTTCGGGTTTGGCTCTAAGTATGTATAATTGTAGTTCTTAGTCTCAGCCATGATACCATTTACTCAGAGGACTTATTTAGCCTTCAAAATTCAGTTTACGACGAAAAAAAACTTATTCGATATCGATACCAGGAAATCAAAATTTGATTTACATCCATTCATTTTTCTTTCAGTCTACGGTTTCGCTTTAACTGGAAACAACTATTGCTTTTTAGTCTTTCGTGCCAACGTCCAAAGAGTTTGAGCTCCAGGACCATGGCTTAGTTTTAAAGCTTTCATTACAATCGAGCAACGCCGGGCTATACTGCTAGTTTATATATATATATATATAGATTCTAGGGGTAGAATCGCCGACTGACGCCGATTCGGTCGGGTTTCAATCCTGGGTTAGGATGCGAACGGAGTCTAAGCCGTACTGATGAGCTGTAATACAGCGAAACAGATCTGTCTGCGGATGACTATTGTATTTACGCTCTCACACTCTAATTAACCACTCTGGAAGTATGGGAGGCTTTGTAAACAGTAGCTACTCCGGCGATATACGCATCGCTCATTCGATAATGAATTGGAACACTCTAGCTATTGGGCGTGTTTATACACGCTAAAAAGCCTGCTTTCTCCTACCTGACGCTCGTGGCCTAGGGGTAGAATCGCCGACTGACGCCGATTCGGTCTGGTTTCTATCCTGGGTTAGGATGCGAACGTAGTCTAAGCCGTACTGATGAGCTGTAATACCGCTAAACAGATCTGTCTGCGGATGACTATAGTGTATATATATATATATATATATATATATATATATATATATATACTAGGCGCGATTGGTAAATTATCGCAATTATTTTCTTATTTCAAATATTCTTTGGGCTGAGTCTGAGCTCCAGGACCATGGATTAGTTTTAAAGCTTTCATTACACCCGAGCAATGCCGGGCTATATTGCTAGTAAAAATAAAACTCTAATATTAACTGTATAACATTAATTTGGGGTTATATGAAGAATTAAAATGAATATAATAAAAGTGAGGGAGGGGTTAAGAATATTTTTTCTATTAGGTCTCGTTTAAATACACCTTGATATCTACCAAATGCTATCTGTAACATACTCGTTGATAATACAACTATAATATAATCATACACATGTAAAAAAAAAGTTAAAAATAATCGAAGCATTATTAATAAAAAAGATAAATCCAACACTCAACAATATCACCTATGAACATGGCCACAATATGCTGGCCGGTTTTGGAAAATAAAACATTCCTATAATAATGCATACATAAAACAATCTATAAATTCAGTTAAAAGCAAGTAAAATTCATCCTTGATAATGGCTAAAAGTATAGCCGAAAGCACTTGGATAAATCAAACATTCAGATGATATTTTTATAATTTATGTTTAGAAAAGAAAACAAATTATAGGATCGTATGAAAAATTATATATATATATATATGTGTGTGTGTGTGTGTTATTGAGGGTATATATACTACCAGTATATCCGGGCGTTGCTCGGGTGTAAAGAAAGCTTTAAAACTAATCCAAGGTCCTGGAGCTCAGACTCAGCTTAAAGAATATTTGTTTGAAGTTTGGTGAGAATTGGATAAAAATTGTAGATTTGTATAAAGGACATACATACAGATAATCAGACACACACACAAACATCTTGCCTTTTATATATATATATATATATATATATATTATCGGTTTTCTGCACTATTGTAAGAACTGCAGCCTTGAAACTTCTGAATATCGTTTCTTATGTCTTTGTCTATGAGTGTATCAAATTTGATTAAAATCGGACCACTCCTTCTATAATCCGATTATCAAGAAAATCGGCTCAGCCGTTTCGGAGTCTATAGGTAACGGACACACACACACACACACACAGAGTTCCAGTTATAAATAAGTTTATATATATATATATATATATATATATATATATATATATATATATAATTATATGGTTATGTCGTCTGCACAACCACACCAACATTGCCTGATGATGAGAATTAATCTCGAAACATAGAAATTTCCATGTAGCAATGTAAAATTGACATAACCATGTAATTATATTATATTAAGCTCTATAATACTCATTATATTGAGCACTGTTTATAATAAAATAAATGCCAGAGCACTCAAAATATAAAAAAAAAACCTTGAGTCCTCTTCACTTGAAATATATATATATATATATATATATATATATATATATATATATATATATATGCAACGCTGTCTATAAACAACTGATAATTATTAATTTACACATTTGCACAAATCTATTCTTGTAGTTCTGTCAGAGTTAATATTTCATTGGTTATTCTAATGTCAGAAGATATAGGTGATTGCTGTCGTCAAATGACCTCGGTTGGACTCTTGGACTGAACATTTTGCCATAAAATAGGATGTTAGCCTTTTGTAATCTGAGACCGACTGCTCAGCTGTTAACACAAGCTAATTAATTAGAAACTGTGTATAACTATGGTCTGTTTTTTATTTGTTTGTTTTCCATGATAAATTAGACCTACCCTGCCCCGAAACTCACACATAAGTATGTCAATGATTACTTTGTTAATCAGCTAATTTTAAGATAGAGGAATAAGGGTAAACCAGAAAAAATATGCTTACTAATGATTAATTTTTGCAAAAAGACACATGTTACTTTTTTGATATTTCAATGATTATTTACATCACATTCTGAACTATATGAAGCAAAGTGCTATTTTAAGAGTATCAATCAGTTAACTGCCATATGTGATACACGCATGGGTGATCATGTATTGACTAGGCAGAAGATTTTCCCAAAGTATATTAACATTGCTTTCTGCGGTAGACTGGTTGCTAACGAAGGCTATGGAACTCTTCTGCTATTTAACCCATAGCTGGAAGGAGAATCGATGGATTAATTTCTCGAGGATATTTGCGCATAACTGAATGCAAGGAATTTAACTGCAATTCGAACGACTTTTCGATTTTCCGTTCCAAAACGCAGATTTTAAGCGTATAATCAGGATATATTATTGTTCATTATAATTTTAGAACGATCGTAAGGAAAACGGAAAAGTTGCCTACTTCTTCACTAATATATTCTATAACATATAATAACTGTGTCCGTCTTTCTCTTCATTAGCACGGCCATTATGTCTTGCCAATACCTCATAAATAATGGACTATTGTGTTTTGATCGTGTAGAAAAATAGGGTAGAGACATTGCAAATGAATACAATGTATCTAAATCAAAATTAGAGACATGTCATAATAGATCATTTCTATATTTTGCGGCAGTTTTTAATGTCAACATGAGCTTTTCAAAAGTTCACTAGAGAATGACGTCAAAATCTGATTTTTTTTCATTTTTTTTTTTTAATCATTTCACCCCGAGCAAGGCGGAAACGCCACTGATGTGCAGGGGGTTACATAAATGTAAAAAGATTAATTAGAAAAGAGTGAGGAGTACAAACTAGTTAGAAAGGAGCAATAGAAAGCAGGTGCGATGACAGATACATAGGTGGAGAGAAAGGGAAGGATATACAGGGGTGGGGAGAGAGATAGAGTCCAGTGGTTAGTAGATGAGTATTGACTTTGCATTTAAATTTCTGGAGGTTGTAGCCGTCAGGAAAGCAAGAATACGGGAGCGAGTTCCACAGGCGGGAAGTGCGAGAGAAGAAGCTGCAGGAGTAGAATTGTCGTCTGCATTTGGCTAACCTGACTGTGAATGGATGGGACCCAGCTGCCAGTCTGGTTGCACGAGTAAACACCTGTTGAGGAGGCACCAGTGACTTAAGTTCGTCCGAGCAGAAGCCATGAAAGTATTTATAGAACAGACAAAGGGAGGCCACATTTCGACGATGGGGAAGTGGCTGCAGTCGAGTCGCCAGATCAGTTCCTATCACATTACAGACTCTCCTTTGGAGCTTGTCAAGAACACTGAGGAGAACGGCAGGGGCACCTGACCATATAATATGTTCTTGATGGCTCAGAGTATAAAATCGTTGGTTAGATCCAGTGACTTGACCTAAAGAGCAGCAGTGGTGACCAAAAACGTAGGAAAATAAATCAGAAAGTGGTATGATTTATGGAACGAGAACAATATACCCTAGTGATCGAAATAAAGGGTTTGGTTCGAAATTCCAGTCACTGGAAGACGGTCAGAGCATACAATGGCCAAAACGGCGTATATAATGTGAGGGCAAACGTTCGAACAATGTAAATAATTTAAATAACTACAATAATTCACCTCAGGGGTATAGACAAATGTAAACATATATAATGTTGATGAGATAGTGAGAGTCACAAAGCACTGCTTGGTGTCCACAATCAGCCATGAGCTGGGTGGTTTGTGAAGTAGTAGGTTCTGTATTTAAAATTTAACTAAAATTCAGTCAAATTCAGATTAACGTAAATTTTTTTTTTAAAGACAGTATCTTTATATCTCAATATGCTTTAGACCAGGTGTGGGCAAACTACGGCCCGCGAGCCACATGCGACTCGTGGGCCGTATGCAGCCCGCCAAAGGAATTCATTCATGTTATTAAATTTCATGTTATTAAATTTGAAAGAGTAACAAATAGTTACTCTTCTATAAATTGAGTTATTTCAGTTAAAGTTTCCACTTTAAAATATTAATATATTTTTATTTCTTTAAATAGAGTTACTTTGTTTTTCAATAAATATGTTTTTCTACTTCATAATATTAATATTTGTCTATATTTCTGAGATGAGACAGTATTTACCACTTAAGGCCCAGTGGATATAAACGTTGGTTAGTTCCTGTGATTTGACCCAAAGAGTTATGAGTTCAATACCAGGCTACAGTAGTGGTGAACAAGTGGCTTGCAGGGTTAGAGGGAGATAAGTCATGACTCCCAATCGAGACATTACTACTACGCAAGGAATGAGAATGATATACCTCAGTGATTGTAATAAAGGGTTCGGTTCGAAATTCCTAGCACCTGAAGAAAGCCGGAGCATACAACGGCCGAAACGCCGTACAAAGGGCAACAAAGATGAGGACAATAGTCCGAATAAGGTAAATACTGTTCATAATATTAATTCATAGAAATAATTGCTTTTTTTTTCTTGAAACAAAGTTGTTTTATCTTTCAAATGTGTTTCATGTGAAGCTCCTACTTAAAAATACTTATCAATAAAAATTGTTTTCCTTTAAAGTTTAAACTGAGTTACTTTGTCTTTCAAATAAATGCATTGCATATGAATATTCTCCAGTCCTTTTTTTATATTCTCCAGTCCTTTTTTTATATTCTCTAGTCCTTTAAAATATTAATTAACGATAATTAAGTGCACTTTTTTCTTTAAAAACCTTTTATTTTCTTGATTTTAAATATTATTTTGTTAATATACTATGCGGCCCTATAAAATTGGGAATTTTTTAATGTGACCCTTCCACTGAAAAGTTTGCCTACCCCTGATTTAGATAGAATCACATACAGTGTAAATATTATGTATATCCTGGATTTTATTAAAAATGTGCCAAGCATATGCGTTGCTAAAAGCTTCTTGTAAATAAATTAATAGTCAAACACTCGGAAGAGATTGTATATTTTTGATAACAATGATTATTGCTCTTGGTATCCATTGACCACTTTATTGATAAGACTTCTGTTCACCTTGACATATATTAAGTTATGTCGTTTTATATTTATCAATAGATATTATCATGTCATTTTTCATCATATTTCGATTTCTGCTTTGGTCTCACTACCAACCAAGTCTGCGGGGAGACCTAAGGCAGGTCGTGGCGTGTTGTTATGGCTCCATTTCATGTTTTTTCTATCTCCCCTATCATCCCTAGCGTTACATAGACAGTTTTCCTTAGTGTGCGGGCTGTACTTAATAAGACAATTTTTTTTATATCCCTTTTTTTGTATATCTCTTAAGCTGGGGGATGTGCGCTGTGGTTCAGTGGATATTGACTCGGAACGAGAAATCGGAGAGCCGAGTTCGAATTCCAGTTGAATTCGTTGCAATCATATACGCGCAAATACCCTTGGGAAAGGTATTAATCCGTCTCTTCCCTCCAGCTATGGGTCAAGTAATATGGCAGATTGGGTTCTATAGCCTTGGTTGGCAACCAGTCTACCGCAGAAAGCAATGGCAACCTACTGCGGGATAATCTTCTGCCCAGTCAGTCATGTCTCTTTCGAGACATGATCGCCCAAGCGTGTATCACGTATGGCACTTAACTGACTGACTGACTTAAGCTGGGGTTTCCAGGGATTCTTTCAATGTGTTGTTTTGTTCCATTTTTTATCATTCCGAGTGCACCTACTATCACTGGCACGACTGTTGTTTTCAGTTATTATTATTATTATTAATATATTGGTGTGGCACGTTGCTTGATGCATGACGCCAATAAGAAGCATCACAACTCAAGAAATTCTTAAAGAATCTGCACAGAATAAGTAAAATGGCAGTTTTCTGGAGATCCACAATTTTGGTCTCAATTCCAATTCTCCCTAAACAATTTTAAAGTTTCCTAGATGTTGAGGATACAATGTGAGCAACGATGAGGCTTTGGAGAGGATGGAAATGGAAAGGAAACTAATACCTAAAGAAAAGACAGCTGAAGTTCCTGGAACATGTGGTGAGGAAAGAGGGTTTGGAGAATCTGATACTCACAGGTCAGATTGAGGAAAAGCGTGTCAGGGGAAAGCAACCCATAACATACTTGATGGATTTGAGCAAATGGATGGCAGAGCGGGTTTTGTGCAGGTTAACAGGAGTACGCAAACTAAGAGCCAATACAGATAGGGAGATGTTGAAGGCCATGATAGTCTACGTCCTCAAGGGACACGGCACATATATGATGAAAAAAAATGGTGCTTAAATACACCCATTATTACAGGAATTAGTTCTACATTCAGGTATCAGATCCCGAGCTAGATCCTATTATTTTTTAGTTTTGTTGGGGTTTACTCTTGTACCGTGTGGGACAGTGAAGCTGGCACTTTCTATTCTCTTTAGTCATAAAAATAAAGTTGGGTCTTTGTCTTTCATTGGCACGATCTGTCTGAATTGAGAAATCTTATAATATCTTGTGACTGTCACTTTATACTTCAGCCTCTCGCTGATGTTTCTACCACTTCTCTTTCACACTGAAGCCAAATTTACAGTATACTTCCCAATTCTCCTACAAACCTGATCATGTCAACGCATATATTCCTTCTGGGCCAACTTAAGACTTTCCAATAATATGTAATTAACTGTCTCATTAGCTTGTCTACACATCCAGCATTTGCTGTCTTCTTGCGATCCGTCTAATCTGGTTTGGTCTTCAATTCATTCCCATGATCTGCTCTTTTACTGCAAACAGGACTGATTTTGTTTCTCTCTTTATAAAACAACTAGCAGTATAGCCCGGCGTTGCTCGGGTGTAATGATAGCTTTAAAACTAATCCATGGTCTTGGAGCTCAGACTCAGCTTAAAGAATATTTGTTTGAAGTTTGGTGAGAATCGGATAAAAATTGTGGATTTGTATAAAGGACATACAGACAGATAAACAGACACACACACACACACACACACACACACACACACACACACATCTTGCCTTTTATATATATATATATATATATATATAAAATCAATTTTCTGCACTATTGTAAGAACTGCAGCCTTGAAACTTCTGAATATCGTTTCTTATGTCTTTGTCTATGAGTGTATCAAATTTGATTAAAATCAAATTAAAATTAAATCAAATTAAATTTAATTAAAAACCCGATTTTTTCGATTATCGATTTTCGATATTTATCGGGGGCACCTCGACACAAAACCTAGCTAAGAACACTCGCAGACGCTTATTGTACTACTGTGTAAATTTTCAAGAAAATCGGTTCAGCCGTTTCGGAGTCTATAGGTAACGGACACACACACACACACACACACACACACACACACACACACACACACACAGGCAAAGTTCCACTTATAAATAAGTTTAGATAGATAATTTTTGAGTTGTCAGAATTCATCAGATCTAAAAATCATAGTTTCTGAAATTATCCGAACTGCCACAGACTCCGATCAAGAAACTTCTTTTACATGGACCATGGATATTGCGATGTTAATTTTGCCATTGTGACACTCTTCAGAAGACTAAATTCAGTTCCATAAAAATTTTGTTGTAGTATTTATATTTTTTTTCAAGATGTGACTGACATTTTTGTTAATATTTCTAAGAAAGGCCTTTAAAAAACAAATGGCACATCATCACATGATATAATGTCATCCGTCTGCTGGTTCTGAGTAAGATAGATTCTTTGCGCTGGGCAATAGGGAGTTGGTAGGCGGAAAAGGGATAAGCGATTTAAAAGTCAAAAACAAGTCTTAAGTATTCTTTTATTCTGTTCTTTTGCAAACATGAGAATGCGTAGAATTTTTGGCACGTGAGACAACTTCTAAATCAGTGTCCTTGTTTTAAACCCTTTTTATTATTTCAGTCAATCCTTTTCTCATAAAAACAAAATAAAAAATTTAAATTCAATTAAAGTTAATTGCCAAAATGGTGGGGGGATCTAATTAACCATACAGAAATCTTTCAAGATAAAAAGTTAAATTAAATCAAGAAGTCTTTTTCTTTTATATGCTGTATATCTTCAGAATTTTGAGCAATAATGGTTCTCCACAACTTCCTCTGCTTTGTAGCTCTTAATAGTTTTTGTTTTTTGCTATCTATCCTAAAACTTGTCATCCATCAATGGCGAATATTATATAGCATTATTAGTGCGTTTGAAGAAAGAAATTGCCCAATACGGCCACAAATGAACAAGAAAAAGTGATTTTTCACCAAGACAAAGCGCTGTGTCACAAGTTGATCGTAGCGATGTCAAAACTACATGACTTTCAATTCAAACTGCTTCCGCCTTCACCCTTTTCTCCAGACCTGGCCCGTAGCGATTACTAGTTGTTTGCAGGCTTCACAAGAATGCTTCAGGGAAAGAGATTTGGCTTCAATGAAGAAGTGATATCGGAAACTGAGGCGTATTTTGAGGCCCAAAACAAATCGTTCTACAAAAAAGGCATCGAATTGTTAGACAAGCGTTAGAATCAGTGTATCACCGTAGAAGGAGACTATGTTGATGAATAAAGTCGAATTTTGCCTAAAAGTTGTTGCTTTATTGGTTAGGGTCGGAATATGTCGAGTGATGTGTTATCATCTTGACGGGTTCAGATCCATATATTCAACTTCCATATATATATATATATATATATAAGGGGGTGCTGATAAGTTTGACCCGAAGTGGTAGCACCTGTTAGGATCCCAGGTATGGCCAAATAGTAACCCCCACAAATTGGGTTTAAAACACTTTGAAAGTATAAAAATAGGCTTTTATAGAAATATATACATAAAGATAAACTTTTTCGGTTGTTGGTTGGTTGGTTGGTTCATTTAACCAGCATATCAACCTTCATTAGGTCATTGAATGCTGAAAATCGTTTTGATTTGTTTTATTATTTTTGTTTGTTCATATTTTTTTTCAAAAAAGGTTTTGTTGGTAAGATTTTTCATTCAAAAAAGGTTTTGTTGGTAAGATTTTTCATTCAAAAAAGGTTTTGTTGGTAACATTTTTTATTCAAAAAAGGTTTTGTTGGTAACATTTTTCATTCAAAAAAGTTTTGTTGGTAAATACTTTCATAGCATTTTGACCCCAGTTTGGGGGGGTTAACTATTTGCCCATAGCTGGGACCCTAACAGGTGCTACAACAACGGGTCAAGGTGGACCTGGGAACAACAGCAATTAAGAGGTGATTCCATGCTCCTCACAACCTCCCAATCAAAGGCCTTACTGCCGGATGCAGTTTAAGGTCATACCCAGAACCGACTTTTGTGGAAAAATATACATTTTTAAAGGAGAAAAATTATTACCAGCAATACATTTTTTAATACAAAACTAGAAGTCATCTTCAGTTTTATGCAATAGAAGGAAAAGAAAAAACATTTTTCATCAAAATCTGACCAAATCAAATTTCTAACTATAACTGAACATTTAAAAAATACCTTAAAACCCCAAATTTTTGGTATTAAATAACACACAGAGAAACTCTATGTTTGAGTTTGAATTTCGTTTAACGGCATATCAAACTCAAACATACAGTTTTAGACATTATCATAATGAACATGACCTTGACTTCATGTAAGTTTTTTTTTTTTATGCCATAGAGCATTTGAACTAATTTCCGCCCCTTTTATTTTATTTTCAGAATGTTATCAGCACTGTTATCGTATCGAGGCCAAATGTATGTGGATGGTAACGGTATTAGCGGGTGAGGCATCCTACTTTATAGTCTTCCAACAGGCTTTTAATAAAGAATTAAATATAACTTTATTTGTCACAAGCAGCGATAGAATAATGAGATCCTAGCCGGCGTTTTGCTTACTCCTGTCAGCTAAAAGATCAAATCCTCTTATAGACCGTTTGAAGTCTCCTCGGAGGTGCTAATCTTTACTGTGGGTACTATGTAAAACAATAATTCTTCTTGTTTGTGTTACGATATGCGTTGTGGTGCAGTGGATATCGACTCGGAACGAGAAATCGGGGTGCCGAGTTCGAATTCCAGTTGGATTCTTTGTATTTACTGACGCACAAATACCCTTGGAAAAAGTATTAATCCGTCTTTTTCCTTCAGTTATAGGTTAAATAACACGGCTGATTGGGTTCTATAGCCTTGGCTGGCAACCAGTCTATTACAGAAAGCAATGACAACCTACTGCAGGATAATCTTCTACCCAGTCAGTCATGTCTCTTTCAAGAAATGATAGCCCAAGCGAGTATCACGTATGACACTTAACTGACTGTTCTTTCAGAACGTGAGAAACCATGGCTCTCTACAACTTCCTATGCTTTGTAGCTTTTAGTAATATTCGCCTTTTTACCATCCTTCATGCTTCCTCTTCCGCCATCACATAAACTCATCAGCTGCGGTCTGCTACCTCCTGTTTCTTTTGCCTCTAGTATATCCTGTGAGTTTCAATTTCTCCAAGCCCTCTTTCCTCATTATATATCCAATAAATTTGTGTTGTCTCTTTCTGATTTTAAGTATAGGTATTCTTTTTGTTTTACTTATATCTAATTTGGAGAGGATATGGGCGATGCCAAATATCAAGCTTTGCCTACTCAGGTATAAGAGTTCAGAACCCGACAGTTTTGATTTTAAAATTATTTCTGCTGATTAAAGAATGAAGAAACCCACTAAAATTCTCAAACAAGCTTTTGAGGCATACCTCTTAGAGAAATATACTAGTTCAGTACCAGTTGCTTACCTGTTGGCAAGATGGTCAAATTCAAAATCTAAATTGTTCGTCTATTTAAAATGCCTCATTCATTCGAAAAATATTTTTTTTTACTAATGTATACCCAATTCAAGGCTTCAGGGTCCCTCAAGGTAGTGAGTTACTGTGTGGTGTTATATTAATGTAATAAAAAACAAAAAGTGAAGTAATTTCTGACTAAAATTTCAGAGTTCAGGAGAAGTTAGAAGTATAGAGTTGAAGTAGACTTTATAAGGAAACTGGAAACCCAATCCCAAAAAGGTAACAAAGGATAACCCTCTACTCCTGGTCAAATGTGTGAACCAGTTGATAGGCGAATCTATCTACTATTATCAAGGTTGGTTGGTTGTTTTGTTTTATGGCATATCAACCTCGGCGGGACATTTATTGCCAACTAAATCTTATTTATTGCTGGTAATACCTTTTTCTTTCAACAATAAAGTACTTTTCGAGTACAAAGATTCATTGGGATTTGTTTTTAAGGGCAGGGTCCCCTAGTCCTACCCTGTTATTTAACTCATAACTGAAGGGAAGGGACGGATTAACACCTTTCCCAAGGGTACCAGTACTTAAGTAAATGCAGGGTATTCAACTGGAATTCGAACTCGGCTCACTGATTTCTCTTTCCGAGCCGATATCCGCTGCACCACAACGCACATCCGGTACATCTGGTATTCCCAAGCGGTCACCCATCTCAGTACTGACCAGGCTCAACGTTGCTTAACTTCGGTGATCGAGCGAGAACCGGTGTATTAAACGCGATATGGCTGTAAGCCACTACTATCAAGGAAGAAAATAAATAGTAAATAACATTTTAGAGTGTAAGCAGAGATGTTAAAAGTATAGAGTCGAAGTAGACTTTAGAAGGAACTGGAAACCCAATTCTAAACAAGAATCAAGGGATAAACCCCTACTCCTGTTCAAAAGATCGAAGAGGAGTGTAAACCGGGCGATAGGCAAACCTACCTACTCCTATTTTAGCCTTTCCTAAAAAACTCTTTTTTCTCGTTTGTGTTTCTCTGTAACTATCTGCGAACTATAAGCACTCCCGCATTACTTGAGGTTATATGATTAAAAAAAAAAACAAACAAAAAAAAAAAAACGGGAAAGAAATTTAATCTTTTTAATCCAAATTAAAATATAACCACTAGTAGTATTATATATTATATATATTATATATTATTATTATTATTATTATTATTACTATTATTACTATTATTTAAGATTGTATTTCAATATTTTATTTATCATTTTCTTATATAAGTGTTAAATATTTTAACTATATTTGTAATATAATACTACTGGTGGTTATATTTTAATTTGGATTAAAAAGTATGATTTACAATTTATTTTTACCGTAAATATATCCCATTATATTTAAAACTAAATTTTGATGTTAAATTTCCATGTCATGTTTTTTTCTAAGAAAGCAGATGAATTGCAATAGACGCTGGTGTCGATCTAAGCCGTTAACTTTAACGTCCTTTCTCTTTCTACTGTTCGTTCTCCTTCCCTTTCTTTTCTTTTTCTTTCTCTTCTTTTCGTTTATCAATTTTCTATATTTTTCTTTTTCTTTCTCTCTTTGGGTTTTTTTTTGAATGAGCGAGGAATTGTTTTTTGTAGATTACCGTTACAAATGTCTATTCTCGATATGGACACGTAAGCGTCTGTGTGTAATTATTTTCTGGATTATTTTGAATATTAACTGTTGTATGATTTGGGTCTGACGAGCAGCAAGGTCTGCCGGCGAAATACATATTACCCATGAAATTGTAGAATATCTACATTTTTTTCTAAAATATATATATATATATATATATATATATATATAATTTCTTATTATATGGGTGCCAGAAATCTGGGGCACTTAGTGAGGATCGAACTCACTACTCAATTGTAATGATTCTAGCGAGCCAAGCTTGCTAATCATTACACTACGTCAAGGTGACCAGAGAGGTTGGAATGAACGCTCCTCTTCAAAAACAAAACAAAATAAAATTACAACGTAAAAATCAAAACACGAAGAAAAATAACTACAGCAGAGAGATAGACACGCTTGTAAATGGCTACGGAAATGGCCGAAAGTGCTTCGGACAACAAAAAATATGGACAATTTTTATATTCCTTATCATCAACAAAACGAAAAAATGTTAGGATGCTGGAAGAACTTAATAAAAAATAATTAAATTATCATTGTCGGTCGTATTCAATGAAATATATTTAAAAAAATGTTCCTGCCCCAAGTATACATTATATATATATATATATATATATATATATATATATGTTACAGAAATTAGCGAAGATTAACGAAATGGTTATAAACAAACCGACAATTTGAAATGATTTGTTTGAACATTATTTTTGATCGATACTCGTATTTAAGTAGATATTCTGTTTTATATTACGGAAATTAACGAAGATTAACGAAACTTGGTTATAAACAAACCGACAATTTGAAATGATTTGTTTGAACGTTATTTTTGATCGATACTCGTATTTAAGTAGATATTCTGTTTTATATTACGGAAATTAACGAAGATTAACGAAACTTGGTTATAAACAAACCGACAATTTGAAATGATTTGTTTGAACATTATTTTTCATCGATACTCGTATATTTTGATTGCTTTATTGTTATAATGCTGGTTGCAAAAATTTCTTTTTATATTAAACTTGCATTGAAATATTTAGTTCCAATGAATAACAAAAAAACTAGTATTTTATTAAAGTATTATGTTTGACAATCAACTGATAGCTATTCTATTTTATTGTAGTTTTTTAACGGATTTTAACGCAACACATTTACTTAAAACTATGTATATGTCAATAAAATATATTAAAACTGCTCAAGATTGGGTTGAGTTAGAGACTAGCTCCGTCTAAAGGGGACCCTATAATTCCATTAGTCTAAGAGACTAAAAGGTCATAATCTGGCCATGGAGACAATGCTACAATTCTTGCAGCCGAATTGTTTGAAACTTATATGGGGCACAACTATAGGGAAATTCGAACATTAAAAGAAAGCTACATGTTTGATTGATTAAGAAAAAGAATTTTATGTCCTGGGAGAGGGATTTCAAGTAATGCGTGAAGAATTTAGCGAGAATTGTGAAAGCCTGGAAAACTTGATCTATCAATTCAAAATGTACTTTGTCTTATACCTATATATGTTCAGGAATGTGACATTCTATTCATATCTCAACTTGTTTATCTACCTATGTTTCATCATGATCTATCTATCTATCTATGCTCTGTCTTCACATCTATCTATCTATCTATCTATCTATCTATGCCTGTCTCTACATCTATCTATCTATCTATCTATCTATGCCTGTCTTCTACATCTATCTATCTATCTATCTATCTATGCCTGTCTTCTACATCTATCTATCTATCTATCTATCTATGCCTGTCTTCACATCTATCTATCTATCTATCTATCTATCTATGCCTGTCTTCACATCTATCTATCTATCTATCTATCTATGCCTGTCTTCACATCTATCTATCTATCTATCTATCTATGCCTGTCTTCACATCTATCTATCTATCTATCTATCTATCTATGCCTGTCTTCACATCTATCTATCTATCTATCTATCTATCTATC